>APFE031724722.1:32405-94231 GCA_000404065.3 Pinus taeda
AAAGGAGGTTTTTTCATTTGAATCATCCAAGAATTGTTCATCTATGTAATGTAAAGGAGGTTTCCCCCTCGAAGAGGATGAATTCTAAGGCATTGATCTATCTTTTCTATCTTTTCTTGAGCTGGTTTCATAACATTCTTGTGCATTCTCAACAACGTTTGCCAGACCTTTGAGCATGGCAAGAACTGCTTCTTCCACTGATGCAACAACAACTCCTGTGGAGTGGTCTTTGGCTTCTTTGTTGCATATGAAAGATCTTGTATTCTTCGGATCATTCCAATTGCTTTGGCAAACTGACGGGTGATGGGATTGATAAAGCAGAGGTGCTGATATGAAATTGTGTTCACGTCTGGGAGGTGAGGAGTCGCCAACTTCATAATTGCATGTAGGTTAGAGGGAGTGTGAGTTACTCCCTTGACCAGATGATTGATGAGTGGGGGTGAGATGACACTTAACGATAAACAAATGGTGGCCCTCCTTCTAGCACTAGAAATGTTGGCGTTGTTGGACTCACCAACATTCATGGGATCTCCTACTATGAAGTCCCAACTAGACCTCACACCATTTGGTGTAGGTGTCCCATACGGTATGAGGGACCAGTTGCCATTATCTTACAGATATGCCTTAGCTATTTCTTTTTAGCACATGAGAGTGGTTTGGTTAGTCTTCAAACAATGAGGTTTGTGTTCCTGGTGAGTGCTTAGTGTAACTTGCATCTAAGTTCTTTCACTATAGAGGGAGAGGGTGAGAGTGAATCTTAAGTTGAAAGGGAATAGTCCCAAACATATTAGAGACACACACCATAGTAGGCCATGTGTAGCTTCTCGCAGAGTAGTCCACATGGATGCAACAATCACCAACACAAAGTAAACACCTATAAATTGTAACACCCAATGAAATAGTCCACATGAGTGTGACAGTCATTATAAAAATTTTATGAGAATTAATTTGTTGAGTGTCTGGTGGAAGAGTCCATAGGGGCAAGACAAAGTTAACAACTAATACAACACATTTGTAGCAAGATATGTACTATGAAAACTAAAATAGTTCCATTTTCTTAATACAAGTTAAAGAAACATGCATTATAAGCGTCCAAAAGAACAGTCTTACAAATGAATACAATACATGTGACAAAAGGTCCTGGCCCGTTAACAAGCTTCTGAATTAATCGAAAGTTCCAAGACATGTCTGTATACCATTACATCACTAACCTGATAGCGGGGTGTTGGAGCCACTTCTCGCTCCTCAAATAAAAGAGTACAAACTCTCAAGGTTTTGTCGGAGGATAGAAGGTGAAAAGTCCTTTGCATGTACAAATGAGGGGAATATATAGCCAACGGTGAACTTGATCCTTGTGACTCTTTGACTTCCCTCATGACTATTTGACTTACATGACTCTTTAACTTCGTATGTGGATCTCTTAGACTTCCATGTTACATTACATTGATTACAATAGTACGGCCCATGGTAGTGATGCGGCCAAGATGACTCATGACATGACTCGACATGACAGTGTTGGTATGTTCATGCTAATGGTAGTTTCCATGTCTAGTTGTAGTGTTGTTGAATGATGAGTGTGCTCTTGATGTAACATAGCTTCACCTCCACATGGAAAGGTGTGCAGAGTCTTAGATGGTTTTGGTGTTCACTTGATGTTGCACATGCATCTATCCCCTTCGTTGGTACTTGGAATCTTCATGTGTTCATCCGTTCATGAACAAGTCTCCTAGCATATGCTCCTTGTTTATCCCATTCATCCTCGCGCCATGTCTCATCCATGTACCTGTATTTGTAGTCGCTCTTGATGAGACATAATCAGATCCAGAAATCCCCTAGTCTACCATGATGCATCATCTTTTGTTTTCAGTTGTAGGTGACCTGGAGAGATGACAAGGGTCTAAAAATGGACAGAGCACATTTTAGGTCGGGATATGGGGCTTCCAGGAATTGTCAAGAAAAATTGTACACAGGTTACTAGGAGGTTGGGATGAGAAGTCCAAAACAATAGTGACATTATGCAAGATCGGGCTCATCTAGGAGGTAAAAATGCAAATTTTTTTCAAGTACGTTAGTGTGGGTAGCAGAGGACACTGGCAGAGAAAACTGCATAGATTCTCAGGGGAGGCTGGGAGCGGGTTGCGGGACTTTGCTACACAAAATTTTATAGAACTAGGAGGCAGGCATGTAAGACATGTCTACATAGTTTCTAGGCTAAGCAGGGTGTTGGGCAAGTGGTGTAGAGTCCAACGAGGCTGCACAATTTTTCAGAGGTGCTCCAGGGTATCTAGCAAGGGGACTGATTGACACAACTGTGCAATTTTTACAGACAGTGCAGTGACAAGTAGCGGGTGCCTGTCCCTCTTGTCTATGCAGTTTCTCTAGTCAGTGGAGGTGGGCATGTAGACAAATTCTACATAATATTTTGGAGGATGAAGCTTGGGGTCACTATCCAGTCAAAATCTCCAGTTGACCAGTGGGAGGCTTCATGGATTAGCTTATGGGCGGTGCAGATTGAGATGGCTTCTCGGGAAACTTTTGCACTTTTCTGGGTGAAATTCAATGAGGTTTATTCTAGGACTGCATAGTGCACACTGACTGTAAGGCAAGCTCAATCCTTGAGAAATTATAGGCAGCACTACTTGGTCAGTGAGGGTTGATACTGTGAAGTGCAGCTCAGCGAAGGTCTGACTGATAGAAGGTGGTATGGTTGACAGATTTTTGGAAAAATGACTAAGTGTGTTAGTGAGTGAACTTGTGTATGAAACACATATTGTTGGCTTAGTGGGGCCTGCCCTAGGTTCAGAGGTGATTTAGCCAAGAAAATCTGGTACTACTGGCCCTTTCGACAATAGTCCATGGAGCGCGAACTAAGGTCTCACCTGAAATTGTATGGGAGGGGTCTAGAACCACGTTTCCACACCTTGGGGATGTCTGATATCTTATGATTGCTACGTGGTCCAACCTCCACGCTCACTGTGCACCAGTGGGCAACTCGCAACCTACGATTTTGTCTTCCCATAGTCCTATTCGCAACATGATCCTTGTTATTTACCCAAGTCTTTCCTACTTATGAACTGTTAGTTGATTACTTAGATTATTTTCATATATAAGTATTTTGAACCATACAAGCATTTACTCAACTGTTCATAGTAAATAAATAGAGAAAAAGTAATTCATAAGAATATAATAACGATTCAAGCCTAGATGCACAGAATTAGGATAAACTTCTCTTTATTAGCTTTCTATCCTGATTATAGACTCAACTCTGCCCTGCACACTCAACTGTAGCGGTTTGCGCACTTAACTGCAGACTCTACTAGGCCTTTACCCACTCAGCTGCAGAGCCTCTTCCTACTACTACAACTCAAGATACTTATAATTCTACTTTAAGCTTGAACCATTCCTTCACTACTCATTTTATTCTTCACTTTCTTTACAACTTTAGAGCCTCACTCTGTTTATACAATCCCATGGTTCGCAAACAATGGGTAGGCTGACATGCCTTTACATTATATTACATTACTTTATGGTGCAAAGCCCTATGACTCATCCTCTACTTCGCGCTCCGCGCCCGTAATTTGCGGAGACTTACAAAACCTTTGACCAAAACTTGGGCTTTGAGCCCCAAAACCTATTGTGGGGAGATTCCATGCCCAACAGGCCCCCAACATAATCATTGTAACTCATCCTGAGTCACTCTGCTAGTGCGGCGATCTTCGCATGGAGCCCCTCCAACCGATCCTACGCTGTGTGAAGGTCCACTGTGCACTATTATGTAGTCAGCTGGATCTTCTCCACTCTTTTGGCCGAAGTCTCACTGTTAAGGGAAATCCCTTTCGTAAGGCATATCGCCTTCATCTGTGTGAGTTTTCCTTCAATGTCTATAGTGATGTGGAAGGCCTCATCAATCTAAGGTTGGACACGCACTTTAAGGACTACCTCTTTCTGCCACATGACATCCACCTGTTCCTTCAACGCCTTTGCCTATTGTAGTTTCACAAGTCGTTGCATTAGGAAAACTATCTGCGCTATGTCGCACACACTGTCATACTACCCTTGAAGCTCCCGCGCCTCCATTTCTAGGTGTTGTATGTTGGGGTCCTCCTATAATGAAGTTAGGACCGCGAAGGATTCTTCCAACATAGCGGTGCAGTTATGTACTGCATGGCTTATTTCCTCCTGCCCCTTTTGAATAGAGCCAACACGTTGTTCCCTAACTTTCGAGGGTGTAGAGGGCTACACCTTTAATCGTGACTCAACAATATAAAGGCTGAGGTCTAGCTGTACCCTCTTTGCTTCCTCCTTTGCCTCACGGAATCCATTGGCTAATTCATGGATTCTCACTCCAACTAGTAGGTCTATCGCAATTTCTAGCTCGAGAATGCGGCAACATGCTTCCTCTACCATTTTCTCCAGGTGTTGATTCTATGCAAGCACTTCATCTCACTGTAGACTAAGCTGCTCAATGTTGATTCTCTGTTCGCTGAGCATCTGTACTACGTGCCCGTCACTAGCACTGAGTTCTGTTGTCACTCCATCCTATAGTTGATATAATGTATCCCATGGAAGGGCAGCCAAGTTTAGGCCAAGTCCCTTGATCTTGCCGAGTGCGGCTCTGTCCTCCTCACTTTCCATTGTTAGCACTCCTTCCAAACACTATGGTGCTGGCCATTTTTGGGCACAGCAACTGCTCTGCTACTGATATACCTGTGGCATCGTAGGCAGTTATTGTTTCTTCCTACGGGGCCCACACCTAAATTTCTTGCAGTTGCGCCATTAGGGCCCCCAAAACATTCTGTTGCTCCATCATAGCTTCCTGGAACGCTTCCCAGGTGACCTCGCGAACTGTGTCACCGATGTCATAGAGCTCACCCTCTGTCAATGTAATTGGCTTGATGTCCAATTTGGAAGCCTTGGTCTTCCTTCATGGACCTGCCTGCTCCGCGATGTGCGTCTATTTCAGTTGGGTGGACGTTTTGCTCGGGTCCGTACCTTCTGTTTTATCTGGTCCCAGTCCTGTAGATACGTTCCAGCCCCCTTCCTCCTGCGTCATGGTAGACCCTGTTGCTTGTGCTGCTGCTGCTCTTTCGATGGCCTTTACCTATTCTACGACTACCTTTGCTACCTTGCAGGCTGCCCTTACCTCCGTGGCCGCTTGTTCGTTGCGCCTCTACTAGGCCAACTTCGTGACACACAACTTGGTTGCATCCTTCCGCTTCTGTGCTACTATTTTATCCCTTTTTGCCAGGTCCAGGGTGTGCCACTCAGGAGGCCATGATTCGAGCACGGAGAAGATGGGGCCGTCAATTGTGATGAAAAGAGGCTTGGTCTAGTTGTGCACCTGATCCTTACGCACCTTGATATACACATTTTGCATATCTGCCTTGAAGTCTGCAAAGCTCCACAGACTACTGTACATTGTGGGGGATAGGCATGACCTCCCGTTAATCCACATCAGGACACTTGCCTCCATGAGCACCAAAAGATCTTAGTTTTGTTGATCTGCATGGCGTTCTTCATAGCCCAGAGCGATGCATATTTTGCAGCCTCTGGAAAGTCTTGTTTAGTATGAGGGAATTGATTGTCCTCAGGCAGTTCCCTTGTCACCAATAAAATAGACAAGAGCAACCATTTGTATTGGAAGGTTTTTCCCTGCTCTTGAGCTTCCTTGCAGTTGGTTAGGAATTCTTCACAGAGGAAATCGGCCTAGTTGAATTGGACCCCCTCCATCCATTATTCTTCCAGCACAACCACCGACCCTAGTACCTCATCTCCACAACATTTCCTCATCACCTTCATGGCTAGCAGTTGGGTGGCTACGCATAACCCTTTATCTTTAATCCTACTGATTTCGTAGCCTCTCTTCTTCTTTTCCAATTTGCACTTTTTCTTCATGGCCTCTGTAAGCACCAAATCTCCGCTCTTTCCAGCTATCTCCACGGGGTCCTTTCATTTATAGGGAAGCTGGGAAATCCTGTGGATAAGCTCTGCCATGATGGGAATAGGCTCCTCCAGCCACAAGTAGCCATCGTGCACCAGGAAAAGCAATTACCTGATGACAAAGATTGTGATAGGTGTGCGGTCAAAATGCAGAATCCATAGTAGGTGGAATAGCCCGACCTTCTCTGCATCATGCAACCATTTCTACGACTCCAGTGCTGTAATGAACCCCTCCTTGCACTATTTCATGAGGTTGTTAGTCTCTAAATGTGGGAATTTTTCACAGTCCACGAGGTCCTAGTCTTCAAATTTCATTGTGGGCATGTGGCCCAAGGGTGAGCCCTCAAATAGAATTCCATCTGGGAGGAGCGGGCTTTGGAGTGCACTGTTGTGGGATAAACTCCCCTAGGGTCTTGGGTGAATACCCTAGAAGATGGAAGGTTATCTATGCAAAGAAACACACATTCTAGGCAATCATAATGCTACTATAAGCAAAATCTATGATAGGGGGCGTACCTGAGGTCCTACGTTTGAGAAGAGCCTCCAAGGGTCTAAACCCTTCTTTGAGTTCCTTTGCTTCTTTGACATGCAAAACCAACAATTCAAGAAAGTGCAACAGTATATGGACTAAACATCATAAAGAAACCAACTTCATATTATAAGGAAAGGTAGTTAGTTATGTAATTAAACAACCTATCACATATGATTCATAACATGAATATCAAAACATGAAGAAGATCTATATCAGGAACAAAGACACATGTTTCTTTTATTATAGATAAAGAAAGTACATAAAAAGAACAATTTCACCTGAGTCGTCTTTTCGCAGGCTCCAAGTGGAACCGTCTCCCAGATTCGTCCAGTCTCAAGCCTTTAACAAACTCCTTCCATGAATTACTCCATGATCTCTCAAGTAGTATGAAATCATCAACACACACAAGGAAACAAGGGTTTCCTGTAGGATGGGGGAAGTGCATGAGGCACAAGGATCTTTAGACCTGGTCAGGGAAATCTCAGCATAGCAATCTTTCTCTCTCTTCTCTCCTCCCCTTGGCCTTCCCATAGAAGCCTTTTTATACTTCTCCCAAAGTATTTTTTAGTTGGGAATTCATTGGGAACAATTGGGCCACAGGCACTAACAGGTGATCAACAGGTAAAACCCGTGATCTCCGCCTGAAATTAAGGAGATTTTTATTTTTTAAGTGTTTTTATACATATACGCAGGTTGGGTATACACAGACCCACGTATACACGCGTTTAGCTCAGGGAAATGTCGTGTATAGGGAAAAAACACTGCTTTTTTAGATTTGGGACCAGATCTGGCAAGAGGGGTTGCCCTAGGCCATAACAGATTTGGAGCTATAACATGCACTCTTAGTGACATCTAAATCCTTTGGTACCTTAGGTTTCCCTTTCCGCAAAGGAACATACTCGGGTAGTTTTGCTGCAGTGAGCACGAGCTGGATGTCTTCTTCCATTTCTTCATTTGCCTCTATCTCATGGATGAGATCTTGGAGGTCCTCCTCCTCATAATCTATCTCAATGTTGATAGCCTTGCCCTTTTCTTCCATGGAAAGTTTACCAAACCCTGGATTTCACTGGGACATGCGGACTGGCCCCGCTGCCTGTTTATCCTTCTTAGGCCTCAGCATCCGAGGTGAATTCGGAATTTCCAGTGCATCCCCCAGCTGCACCATAGGGCTCTGTGCGGATTCCTCAGTAGTACTTTCTGAGAAACGGACACCTCTCTTGGTAGTTGTCATCTTGTTCGAACTGTCTGTGGTTGTTCGCGAACTTGGGGGCTCAAATACCGCTTGGTGCTCAACACTCTGTTCTCTTCGTAATAGCTCAAATCTCAAACAAACAAGTGTTGTCTCGTGGCTAGCCTTGGGAGTTTTATAACGCTTTTTGAATTTGAATTTGACCGTTCACCCCACTTCTAAGTCATTAATTCATTCTTGGCACTAGATCGTCCCAAATCTAGCTCTTAATTCGTGTCTTGATTGCCCACCACCGGCTCCCTTTTGCCTCAAAATTGGACATCTCATCATGAACAACGACTCCAATGGTTACTTCTCAATTTACCCGCATGGTAGCACAGTCCCTAGTGCGTGGGGGCGAACCTTGTACCATGATGATTCTGCACACACCTCCTTCACTGCGTAGTTCCCAAATAGAATCATTTAAAGTCTCGCGCTCTCTTTCAACTGTCTGGAGCGCTGAGACTGTGCTCCCTATGGCTTGTCAAGCAGTCGCAGCATCTGTGTGAGGCTTCAATTCGTCTTTTAGTATAGTTCGTGTACACTCCTCAATTACCCTCGCGACAGTCAGCGCCACACATTCTACCTTATGCGGTGCGCTCCCCTAGTTACTACGGTTGGTAAGGTGCGTCACAACCATGGTAATAGAGTCATAAATTCTTGGCGACAATATTCTAATGCAGTGGTACGGCTCCGTATCTTGCCTTGTCATCGTTGGTTTATCGATGAGACATGCTTGCGCGATCTTGTTTTCCAGGTTTTTGATCTCAGTGTCCATCAACATGCTTTTCTTCTTCAATCATACTCGATCTTCTTGGAGTTCATGAAGTCTAACGTTCCCTTTCCAAATGGCTTCCTGAATCCTTGTATATTCATCCTCACGTAGCTGAGTGATTCCTTCATCCTGGTCTGCTTGCATTGTCCCAATAGTGGGAGTTATTACATGTAGATTCCTTTCTTCCAAACTTGTGGTTGCGACTCGGTTCCGCATCTTTGGAATCATCTTCGTGCTCAGGTTTTTCCACATGGTCCTATAGGCCCATCAAACCACTAGCACACACAGGTCCCAATTAGTTCGTCTCACCTGGTGAACCTTGTTCAAGACTCTACATACCCTATTGAATGCTTCCATGTGGAAAATTTGTAGTGCGTGTCACCTTTCCTGCTGCTGCTATTTGCTCCAACCTTCTATTTTGGGGTTGGGGTGCACTTGTGCAGGTTGTACAACATATGTCTATACCCATCCGGAAAGGTGGGCACACAAGTTGTTCTGCCCCAGCTGATTAGCTTTCATTCAAAGTTGGGGTTTTTCAAAACATAGTTCCATCATCCTTCTGCATCTGCACCAATCTCCAAAAGTTCCTTGATGTGTACCCCACCATCATGTGGGTGTTGCACACAGTGCCCACTTCAGTGCATCGAACCACTGCTGTTTTGGTAATGCACTTTCAAATTTGCTTAGAAATTCATCCACCGCTGACAATCCATCATACGTTGGCAGCTCCCTAGCCTTTGTTGTTACGCCACGCAATGACCTGATCATCATGTTTCAGTCCAGTGTTGTTACTTCATGTAGCCGATTCTGTCATTACTCTACTTCTTCGTTTGAATCCGAAGTGCAAGAGCTTTCATGCTCCCATGAGATCTCCCATCTGCAGTTGGATTCACCCAATCATAGTCTCCCGTAGTTATCTTGTAAATATAATCAACATCATCATCACTATCATCGTTGTGCACTAGTTCAGTGTCGCGCGCTCCTTCGGCTGGATCTAGTGGTACTACTATGCGTAATGAATTTTTCTCAAATATCATTTTGCGCTTTTTAAAATTTATGACCATGTTCATATCAGTAGCCTAGTCTATCGCGAGTAGCACGGGATAGGGATTGTTGTCATCGACAATCTCTATCACTTCAAAATCTGTCTGCACACTCGCACCTTTAATATTTACTGTCACCCCTTGCAATCTTCCCATGGGAAAAATCTTCTATTGGTTCGCCATACATAACTGAATAGGGGACCATTGTAATGTGGGTCTACCCATGCGTTCCCATGTTTTCTTTGGTAGTGCATTCGCATTCGAACCTAGATCCAGGATTACCTGATCCATTTCATAGTCGCTTATTTGCACAGTCAACCTCATCTCCCTTCCTGTGCGTAATACATGCTTTCCAAGTTTTTGGACCACGTGAAGTTCTCCTAACTGCACGCACCTAGTCATAAGTTCCTGTAGCCCTTTGACTGCCTTGTTGTCACGTAGCAGTTTCATTCATGTCTCCAGAAAGGTAGTGAGAATTGAAGCATCCATCCCTAGTTCTGGTTGATCCTTACTACCTGAAGTGGAGGCCTCCATGAAGCATTTCTTAGCTTCCATGAATGTCTCCTTTGCACATTCTAAGTCAAACTCAGGTTCCTTTGTAGCAGCCTTGCAAACCCATGTACTTTCTTCTAGCTACTTCCCCTTATCATCTCCCATGGTCATACTGCTTATGAGCATCATGTTTACATTTGGGTCTTCTTCACGTGGCTCAGACCTCATCATTTGTATATTCTGAGTCGGAAGGGGCTAGAGTACCCCGCCTTCGTGCATCTTTGCTATCAGTGAAGGGCAATCTTCTACCTCATGATCAAACTGATTACAGTACCAACATGATACTCTAGTTTGGTTCATACAATCGTAGGCATAATTCCCTGACCCCCCGCAATTGTAAAAAATTATCTATCTGCGACCCCTTCTTGGCCCCATTCCACCTCGAACCTGACCACGCCCCTAAAACCCAGTGCGCTATCCCTGTATTTGGGTCAAGGGCTCATGTTTCGGCTTGTACCTTGTAGGTAGGAGTCTGATCCATCATTAGTTCATAGCTTTGGCAGGTACATTCGTCATGGCCTACCAACCTGCAAAAATTACAAAATAATTGTTGGGAAATCTACATATACTTCTGCAACATATGACAATTATCAGTGGTGTGTTTTCCTCCTATCTGGTAGATTGTCCACCATAATGCAGATGTCACGCTCAGCCTTGCCTGTGCCTCTGGTCTTAATGGCATTTGCCCTCCTCCTGCCAAGTAGTTCGCGAACACTGGACAATGATCTTTGTTGTGGCCTTGGCCTTTGCATTTTATGCACCATACTTCCTCGTGCACCTCTGGCTGAGTTGTTCTATCTTGTTTCAAAGTTTGCATCTCTAGACACAAATTTTGTAGTTGTGCATGGATTTGTTGGACTCCTAACCTAGGGTCTTGTATAGGGGTCTCATGCAACCTCATTGCCATCTCCAACGCTTCGACCTGGGTGGAAAGTTTTTGATGTGACAGTGCCATCCTTAAGTGTGGCGTAAGTGAGGCCACAAAACATGCATGATATTGTGCATCTGTTAACATCATATTGGCTTCACGAATTGTACTCTTCAGTCATTGGTCCAGATCCCAGGGGCTCTTGCCCAGGAGCATTGTGATCTCCTTAAACCCGATGATTGATTGTGTCTCTCAGTTTGGCCTGCTAAATTCCCTGTTCAACGCGGTCTAGATCTTTGTGATCCTTGCGTTCTGGTGGTCATTAGAATGCTTGATATACCATGTTAATGTGCGATCCTGTAGCATGCTCACTAATGTGGCATTTTTAATATTATCATCTACGATGCCCTATACTTCCCATACTGCTCTTACCACGAACCAGAATTGGTCTGGATCTCCATTCCCTACTCCTCTGAATACCGGTAGTTTGATTGTGCTTTCCATACTAAACTGTGGAGGTGGCGGAGGTGGAGTGGGTGGAGATGGAGGTGAGGGGGGTGAAGCGGGTGGCAGTATGGGTGGGGGTAGTAGACATGAAATTCGTTGCCTTATCAAACTGACCGCACTTCTCGAAGAAACCTCCACGAGCTCGTCCTCGCTCTCCCGCAAGGGTGAAATTAAGGCATTGTTTTCTAATTCTTCACTACTTATGCTTCTATAGATCCTGTTAGCCTCCTGCTCATAGCAGGTATTCATCTTTCATGATTGACATTTTTCATACCAAATATGTCATACTTTGTAGGTTGCAATGTTCCATATTTGCTACTGAGGCCAAAGAAGTGTCCATGAGAGTCTACTAGCCTAAGTGCCTCTACTGTATTCCAATTTTGATGAGTTATTCCATTTTTGAAAAATTTTCAGTTAGAGGGAGGTCCAAACAGCTTAATCTTGGTCTCCATAGGTTTCAATTTCCTGTTGTAGAATATAGAGAATCATTATCTGTCCAAACAACTTAATCTTGGCAGATTCTTAGATAGGTAGAGAAGCAGGGGTGCTCAACAGCCTAATCCGAGCCCCTGGATGAAATAAGTATAGATGTAGATAGGAGGATAGTAAAAAAGAAAAAAGTTGAAAAGATGGGTTTGCTAGTTCAAGTGCACCCAAACCAAAAGAAGAAAAATGCTAGGTAAAGTAGGCTGGGTAAGTAGTTTTGTGGTTGTAGAAATCAAGCTATGTGGTTCATTTCATGTTTTCAAGTGTTATATTTATCCAGATCACAGTTTCGAGGCACTCTTCCATTTTGATCAGATCAAGCAAGGCATCTCTAACTCCCCCTTCTTATTATTTCCCAAATCACTCACCAACATCCCCTTGAGGACCTCGGGATCTGCCCAACCAATCCAGTTTTCACTCCATCCTTGTTAAAACCCAATTTGACATCTGAGTTGACTTAATGAAAAGAAGCCACATTTCTTGTGTAAAAATTAATCTTTACACAATCCATTCATTTCCCTATGCTTAAGTTTCCATAACTTGGCATGCATCCCCTCCTTTCATTCAAAACACCTCATATTAACATCTAACCATATTATCTAGCTCCTTAAATCATTTCCCCTTACCCCTATTCTACAAAAAACTATATAAAAACCCAAAAAATACTAAATACTCATCCCCATGGCAACTATAGCCTAATAACAAAAGTCGGGAAATATTAGGTTCATTTGGGATCTAGTATTAGCCCTTCCGCGTCTACTTATCCTTGGGATTTATTTGACTTCTAGTTAAATAAATAACCACATTAACCCCCCCCCCCCCCACATAAAACCATACCACACCCTCCGCGCACATTACATTTGGATTTTATTAATGTCTGATTAATAAATAACCATAGTCCCACGCCAAGACACATTAACCTCTAACCTAAAGTCCAAAACCCACCCGAGGCCGCGAATAATTAACATTTATCGCACGCGCATTTTTATTAAAACCCGTTCATCTTGCCCTCCCGTCCACCGTCGGATCACTCCCCACACATCCGACGGCCCTCATGCATATCGGGCGCCCCTTCATAGCGGTGCGATAGTACCCGTTGGTCGACGGTTTCACCGTCATACACCGGGACAGTTGTCGGCTTTTCATTGCATCGGGCCACCCCTGAAACATACCATTCCCATACCAAAATCGGTCCGACGCAAAACCGCTTACCGCCCTCCCCTGTTGCTTATGTCACCGCATGATGATGCCGCCACCTCGCTTGCCACTATGTTGTACCCGCGCCCTGTCACCCTTCCACGTCATCATCCACGTCACCTCGCTGACGTCATCTGTCGTACCACCGCTGATGTCATCCGCCATACTAGGCCCCATGCTGACATCATCCGCCGTACCGCTGACGTCATCTGCCGAAAGAAAAAGTGCGCAAAGGCGAAAATGCAGCTTAGGAGGCCTGGAATCAAAATCGCACATCGCTACACGAAAAGGGCCAAAATGGAAAACCTCATCTAGCGCGTGCTTTGCAGCAGTCATTTTTGCCGAAAAGGGCTTAAAAGGGCGATTTCACAGTTTCAAGAATATCAAAGGAAAGATGAAGCCCAGATTCAATTAAAAGGCTATCAGTAAAGCGGCAGAGAGTATTAGATCGACAATATCAGATCATAGGAGCATTAAAGAACATCCAAACAAAGTCAATGAATACCAGAACAGAGTTAAAGGCCATTAAACCGAGGCATATCAGATTTAATAATGATCAGAGCCACCTAACAGCAGCAGAACCGACTAAGAGGTGCAGATAAGAAATTGAGGGCACAGTGATTGCAGATTGGACAGCAGAGACAACAAAGGACACCACATAGCCTCATTTTTTGAAACAGTTGCCCCCAACGTATCATTAGATAGATATTTTTATATTACTTACAAGAGAAGTTAGGTTAATTGCATTTACTTCCTGAGATCGATTTCTGTAGATATTTTTCCTATAAATACAGCCCTGAACAATGTAATAAGGGTTGGTGGGTTGTTCAGTTGATCTCTCATTTGAGATTTGCGCTGCAAATATTAAGAAATTCTGTAATCAAAGATTTCTGGAATGTTTGTATTTGAACTGGCTGGTTGTGCTTTTGATGGCTAAAGGGCATGATATGGAATTCCCGTGCTTGCTCATGGTTCAATAAGTCTTTCCTCCCACAGTTTATCAGTTTGTATGTATTTGTATCATCTATAATATCATGATCTAAGTTGCAGGAAAAAGGAATAGATCAGAACTGGTTTTCATGCCCTCTGCACTCAATTCTTGTAACTTCTCTATGTTTTCCTCTGAAACAGTGATGAATGTGCATTTTTAATTAAACATGTTTAATCTATTTCCTTCATCATATGAATGTTGTCTAGGAATTCTTCATTGCTCCTATTTAGCCTTCATCCACTTTTGCCTCTTTGGCTGGATGAGAGATCCTTAATTGCCTCTCATCCCCTGACCTACATTTCATCCTTGTTTCAGCATAAATCATTGTGCCATGTGCAACTATCCTACTCCATATTCCCCTCTTCTACCAAAGAAGACACACCCTTCAGTTCACATTCATTGACTCCATGCCCAATGGTTTGAAACTCCTATACTTTGCATGCCAACTCTGCCTCAATAGATCAACCATCCCACCAATCTAAATCAAAACCCATGTGCCTCATATCTAGGCTAAAATCATTCCTTAAACAAAGCTAAATCCCAAAGAGAGAGCCCCCTCTGACTGCTGGTAGGCTAGGACCTACAATCCAAAGCTTGGTTTGTGGTTACCTCGGCCGTATTCCCTTGGGAGTCAAAGGGAACAACGTGAGTGTTAACATAATGGCGACTCCACTGGGGAAGATCATCTGTTCAGCACTGTAAATCCCCTTTTTGATCATTTTGCCTTTCGAATAAGTCTTAAACTTGTTCTGAAAAATCACAAAAAATCAAAAAATCTCAAAGAATCTCAAAAATATTTTGTTTCTTATTGCATATTTAGTCCTAATCTGTGTGGTGGGCAGAGATCATGCCCTTCAAAGTTAATTTATTTATCCACCTGGTGACTCCACATAATCCTCATAATAAAGACTCCGATGGAGAAATGAACCCAAGAGAAATATATAAGCAGATCAGGCTTTTGACCTGGATTACTATCCAAGAGGTCATGTTCTTTCTCTTCCATAAAATTTTGCTGTGTATATTGTATTTTAAAAATGATTCCGAATTAGATTTTTTGCCTCTTGAAAATGTTGTTGAAAAGCCTCCTTGCACATTAGAACAACAGCCTTTAAATGCTACTGAAATTCATCATACAGCCAAGGAGGAAACAAATGCCAAAGGCAATCATTCTGTCCTTGTTCATATCGAGCCCATTCAGCCAATCCCTGTACATAATCCTATGCCTCGTAAGGTTCCTGACAGATATAAGCCTCCTGCTTTGCCTCCCGTGCTTAATTCTCTGCCCAAAATCATCCTGAGTATCTCCCAAGATTTGATGGAGAGAATGGTATTACTGCACAAAAGCATATCCAAGCCTTTGAAGACTATCTTAATATATTTGAAGTGGAAGATGAGGATGTTAATATCAGACTGTTTGCCCTTTCTTTGCAAAGCGAAGTTAGGACTTGGTTTAAAGCATTGCCTGAGGCTAGCATCTCTAATCTTCAACAGTTTTCCAAGCTCTTCCTTGATAGATGGATGATCAAACTTAATTTCCTCTTGCTCATTGAAGAATATAATCAGTTAAAAAGAAGTCCAAATGAATCTGTTCAGCAATTTTATGATCGGTTCAATCAAGTTTATCATTCTCTGCCTTTGAATATTAGACCTCCCCCTGATTTAGCTCTATTGCATTATCCAAGAGCTTTTGACCCAGAAATAGAATTCTGTTTAAGAGAAAGGAGCCCCTCCACTATGAAACAAATGCATGACATGGCAATGGACATAGCGGCAAATCTGAAGATCAGGGAAAGAAATCACAAAGCAGAGCAAGAAGAAAAAATTCATGGTTTGTTACAAAAGTCAGAGGAAATGATCACAATGAAAGTGAAATGTTTAGAGCACCAAAACGCATATGTTTTGTAAGAGGAAAGTAATGACATTCATGAACAAACCTGCCACAAAACAGATGACATATTCGTACAACCATACATGATGGAGCAGTCTCCTGATATCCTATATGAATGTAACAGCTTCTCTTCTTTCAATTGCTTGCCAAAATATGATAAGTGTGATGATGATGATGAGCATAATGACCAAACCAGCCTTGCAGAGGAGTCAGATCCTATTTTGGCAGAAAGCACAGTTCAGGATCAGCAGCCCAAAATCAATGATCAACATGCCTATCTCAACTATGAAGTAAAGGAGGAAAGCGCAGAAAATTCTGATTTCAGTGAAGGAAATTTCCCATTTTGTTTCGAATCTTTTCAAGAGAATTATCATGTTGTGTATAATAAAGTGTCACCAAGTGTTTATATTGATCATCTAGAGGAGAGTCAAACCATTGTTCAAAATATATTCCCTCTAGTTTTGCAACTCCAAAGAGCCATCGAATATCAGATTGAGGAAGATTCGAAAGCAGCTATTTGTGACCAAGTGATCCAAGTGGATTCCATACCTCTTTGTGTTCAGCCATTTGAGTTTTTCGAAGAAGAAGAGGAGGAGCCTGAGCAGATCAATCAAGGGCCATACGAGGCTGCTTGTAATAAATTGCAAATATCAGTTCATGTTGTATATGATTCATATGCTGACAGGGGGTATGATGAAGTAAAGAGGTGCTCTTCTCCATTAGGAGGTTGTGTGCCTCAATATCAAAATGTTGATGATCTCCCTATTTCAAGGCATGATAGTAATCCCAAACTTTTGTACAGTTCTTCAATTCAGCCCACAATAATGTATATATGCTGCAGGACCCCTTTGTACAGTTTCTTGTTTCAGTAAAGAAGGTCAGCAATTTTCTGATCTTCTCAAAGATTAACAAAGCCATATCTGATTACAAGATCTCAGTTTTTCTCGCCAGCAAGCACAAGCAGCAAAGCGCGTTCATGCTCATAATACTTAAGTGGTTGCACTGGTTATTTCATTTCACCTAATAGAAAAGTAAGTGTTGATTAGAGTAGGTAGGTAGGATTTCAATTTTCTGTTTGGATAGCAAGCTTGCTACAGTTGAAGCTCGAAGTGAAGGCCCTAAGCTCCTCAAGTCTGCTGTCACATTCATAAATAAAGCAGCCAACAAAGGGAATTTTTCAGAGTACAGCAACAACTGAAGAGTAAGGCACTCTGACCTACTGTTCTTGACTTTCACAAGGAAAATTCATCCCCAAGTGGAGCCACTGTTAGCCTCCTGCTCATAGCAGGTATTCATCTTTCATGATTGACATTTTTCATACCAAATATGTCATACTTTGCAGGCTGCAATGTTCCATATTTGCTACTGAGGCCAAAGAAGTGTCCATGAGAGTCTGCTAGCCTAAGTGCCTCTACTGTATTACAATTTTGATGAGTTATTCCATTTTTGAAAAATTTTCAGTTAGAGGGAGGTCCAAACAACTTAATCTTGGTCTCCCTAGGTTTCAATTTCCTATTGTAGAATATAGAGAATCATTATGTGTCCAAACAGCTTAATCTTGGCATATTCTTAGATAGGTAGAGAAGCAAGGGTGCTCAACAGCCTAATCTGAGCCCCTGGATGAAATAAGTATAGATGTAGATAGGAGGACAGTAAAAAAGAAAAAAGTTGAAAACATGGGTTTGCTAGTTCAAGTGCACCCAAACCAAAAGAAGAAAAATGCTAGGTAAAGTAGGCTGGGTAAGTAGTTTGGCGGTTGCAGAAATCAAGCTATGTGGTTCATTTCATGTTTTCAAGTGTTATATTTATCCAGATCACAGTTTTGAGGCACTCTTCCATTTTGATCAGATCAAGCAAGGCATCTCTAACTCCCCCTTCTTCTTATTTCCCAAATCACTCACCAACATCCCCTTGAGGACCTCGGTATCTGCCCAACCAGTCTAGTTTTCACTCCATCCTTGTTAAAAACCAAGTTGACATCTGAGTTGACTTAGTGAAAAGAAGCCACATTTCTTGTGTAAAAATTAATCTTTACACAATCCATTCATTTCCCTATGCTTAAGTTTCCATAACTTGGCATGCATCCCCTCCTTTCATTCAAAACACCTCATATTAACATCTAACCCTATTATCTAGCTCCTTAAATCATTTCCCCTTCCCCCTATTCTACAAAAAACTATATAAAAACCCCAAAAATACTAAATACTCATCCCCATGGAAACTATAGCCTAATAACAAAAGTCGGGAAATATTAGGTTCATTTGGGATCTAGTATTAGCCCTTCCGCATCTACTTATCCTTGGGATTTATTTGACTTCTGGTTAAATAAATAACCACATTAACCCCCCCACACATAAAACCATACCACACCCTCCGCGCACATTACATTTGGATTTTATTAATGTCTGATTAATAAATAACCATAGTCCCGCGCCAAGACACATTAACCTCTAACCTAAAGTCCAAAACCCACCCGAGGCCGCGAATAATTAACGTTTATCGCGCGCGCATTTTTATTAAAACCCGTTCATCTTGCCCTCCCATCCACCGTCGGATCACTCCCCACAGATCTGACGGCCCTCATGCATATCGAGCGCCCCTTCATAGCGGTGCGATAGTACCCAATGGTCGATGGTTTCACCGTCATACACCGGGACAATTGTCGGCTTTTCATTACATCGAGCTGCCCTTGAAACATACCATTCCCGTACCAAAAGAGGTCCGACGCAAAACCACTTACCGCCCTCCCCTGTTGCTTACGTCACTGCATGACGATACCGCCACCTTGCCTGCCACTGTGCTGTACCCGCGCCCTGTCACCCTTCCATGTCATCATCCACATCACCTTGCCACGTCACCTCGCTAACGTCATCCACCATACCACCACTGATGTCATGCAAACGTCATCCACTGTACTGGGCCCCATGTTGACGTCATCTGCCATACCGCTGACATCATCCGCCGAAAGAAAAAGCCCAGAAGGGTGAAAATGCAGCTTAGGAGGCCCGGAATCCAGCGCGTGCTTTGCAGCAGTCATTTTTGCCGAAAAAGGCTTAAAAGGGAGATTTCACAGTTTCGAGCATATCAAAGGAAAGATGATGCCCAGATTCAATTAAAAGACTATCAGTAAAGTGGCAGAGAGTATCAGATCGACAATATCAGATCAGAGGAGCATTAAAGATCATCCAAACAAAGTTAGTGAATACCAGAACGGAGTTAAAGGCCATTAAACCGAGGCAGATCAGATTTAATAAAGATCAGAGCCACTCAAGAGCAGGAGAACCGACTAAGAGGTGCAGATAAGAAATTGAGGGTACAGTGATTGCAGATTGGACAGCAGAGACAACAAAGGACGCCACATAGCCTCATTTTTTGAAACAGCTGCCCCTAGCACAGCATTAGATAAATATTTTTATATTACTTACAAGAGAAGTTAGGTTAATTGCATTTACCTCCTGAGATCGATTTCTGTAGATATTTTGCCTATAAATACAGCCCTGAACAATGTAATAAGCGTTGGTGGGTTGTTTGGTTGATCTCTCACTTGAGATTTGCGTTGCAAATATTAAGAACTTCTGTAATTAAAGATTGCTGGAATGTTTGTATCTAAACTAGCTGGTTGTGCTTTTGATGGCTGAAGGGCATGATATGGAATTCCCGTGCTTGCTCATGGTTCAATAAGTCTTTCCTCCCACTATTTATCAGTTTATATGTATTTGTATCATCTATAATATCATGATCTAAGTTGCAAGAAAAGGAATAGATCAGAACTGGTTTTCATGCCCTCTGCGCTCAATTCTTATAAATTCTCTATGTTTTCCTCTGAAACAGTGATGAATGTGCATTTTTAATTAAACATCTTTAAGCTATTTCCTTCATCATATGAATGTTGTCTAGGAATTATTCATTGCTCCTATTTAGCCTTCATCCACTTTTCCCTCTTTGGCTGGATGAGAGATCCTTAATTGCCTCTCATCCCCTGACCTCCATTTCATCCTTGTTTCAGCATAAATCATTGTGCCATGTGCAGCTATACTGCTCCATATTCCCCTCTTCTACCAAAGAAGACACACCCTTCAGTTCACATTCATTGACTCCATGCCCAATAGTTTGAAACTCCTATACTTTGCATGCCAACTCTACCTGAATAGATCAACCATCCCACCAATCTAAATCAAAACCCATGTGCCTCATATCTAGCCTAAAATCATTCCTTAAAAAAAGCTAAATCCCAAAGAGAGAGCCCTCTCTGATTGCTGGTAGGCTAGGACCTACAGTCCAAAGCTTGGTTTGTGGTTACCTCGGCCGCATTCCCTTGGGAGTCAAAGGGAACAACCTAAGTGTTAACAGATCCTACCGCTTCGCGTAGTCCTAAACAATAATTTATTCGCATAACCTACTTTTCACACAACAACATCTTAATCCAAGTGTTCAAAGATTTAATATAGTTACCTCGAGGTCCCTTAAGAAAATGTCACTCTGCCTCACTGTAGTTAATGGTCGTGTCTACTACAAACGCAGTGTTAAATCCTCCTATTGTTCGGTCGAGCCAGTGTTCCATAGCTCATGCTATCTTATCTTCTGAGGCTTCTAGTCTACACACTAGTTCTAGAGTGTACACCTTCCGTGGCTGTTTGTTAACTTCGTGATCCACTCA
This sequence comes from Pinus taeda, assembly GCA_000404065.3. NCBI lineage: Eukaryota > Viridiplantae > Streptophyta > Pinopsida > Pinales > Pinaceae > Pinus > Pinus taeda. The sequence goes on from APFE031724722.1 coordinate 53,070, forward strand.
TACAACTCAGATGAAAAAGATGCAAAGAAAATTTTGTGGATTTCAGTGTACATGTAGCAATCCAACCATTGTTCCTTAGATCCCGGTGCTAGCAACAGAACCATTCATTGGCTTAGTTGCACCTAACCCAAGTTCAGAGGTGATTTAGCCAAGAAAATCCCCCTTCGACAACAGTCCACGGAGCGCGGACTGAGGTCTCACCCGAAGTAGTATGGGAGGGTGCTAGAACCAAGTTTCCACACCCTCGGGATGTTTAATATGTTAAGATTGGTACGCAGTCCAACGTTCGCACTCACTACACACTAGTGGGCACCTCGCAGCCTGTGATGCTATCTTCGCGGAGTCCTATTCACACCGTGATCCTTGTTACTTATCCAAGTCTCTCCCACTTATGCACTGTTAGTTGATTACTTATTTATTTTCATATATAAGTATTCTGAACCATACAAGCATTTAATCAACTGCATGCAATAAATAAACAGAGAAAAAGTAATGCATAACAATAGAATAATGATTCAAGACTAGATGCAAAGAATTAGGATAAACTTCTCTTTATTATCTTTTTGTCTCAATTACAGACTTGACTCCGCCTGCACACTCAGCTACAGGGGTCCACGCACTCAGCTGCGGACTATTCTAGGCCTATGTACACTCAATTGCAGAGCCTTTTCCTACTACTACAACCCAAAACACTTAGAATTCTACTCTGAGCTTGAACCATTCCTTCGCTACTCATTCTATTCTTCACTCTCTTTACAACTTTAGAGCCTCTCTATTTATACAATCTCATGGTCTGTTGATCATGGGTAGGCTAACATGACTTTACATTATATTACATTACTTTAGTGCTGACAACCCTATGACTGATCCTCTACTTTGCGCTCTGTGCCCACAATTCGCGGAGTCTTACAAAACCTTTGACCAAAACTTGAGCTTTGAGCCCCAAAACCTGTTGTGGGGGGATTCAATGCCCAAAACACACTCAACATGACTTGATGAAAAGACATCTTGAATCAACAAGAGAACACATGCTCAGTGTGACTGACCAGCGAGTGTGAGTGACAAGTGTGACACTTGAGATAGAGCATTGATTGACCGTGATGACACTCGTGCAACATTGCATACGACGCCATGTGTGAGTGCGACATATGCTTTCATAGCCAATACAACTTGTACACACGAAGAAAGACCTTGAACATTGCCAGAACATGACTACAAGCATGACATTGCGACCAACATACTAAAAGATGACCGATGAATGATCCAGCAAAGAGGGTTTAAAGGCTCGATACGAGCTTATGGGGTGAGCCCAAGTTTTTGTAAACATCAAGGAAAAAACCAACGAAGGGTTTGAACTTGGATGCAGGCCAAAATTTTGGAGGGTGTTGTAGCAACTACAATAGAACCCAATGTTGAAAGTCATAAGAACATAGATCCAAATAAAATATAGAGCATGTATAATGCCCAGAAAGACTCAATAGAGAAAAACAGTTCCACAAGGAACCAACAAAGAAAAAAATATGTAATGTCGTGAAAGGAGAGCTTTGTAGAAGGGATAATATTGAATAAACAACATGTATTAGAGTTTCCAGCAACAAACAATTTTAACATGGGATAGCTAAAAAAATGCAGTGATGACCTCGTGGAACCCGACCCTTAAAATATCTATGCCTCTTCCATATATGGTCGGTGGAAGTACTCAACATGGCTCACCTCATAGTATTCCTTTATCTGCAAAATTCCTCAGTCCAGAAGAGAGAACTCTTTTAGAAAGTCTAATGGATTCTAGGTTCTTCTTCACTTTAAATGTGTGTATTGACTATAGTGAAGCTCTTAGTAGGCTCCTTTTTACTTGTTGGTTTTGGATGAAGGGATTTCTCACTTAAATAACATCTTGTACCTGAGAGGAGATCATAAATTTAAATCCTATTTGGAATATTTCTAAAATTTAGAATTAAAATAAAAATGGTTAAATAGTAAATTGTTCTACATTTCTTGTCAGAAAGAGATGATCATTTTCAATTTTATTTGAAATATTACATGAAATATGTAATCTAAATCTATTTAAGTGCTAACCTTATCTTGTTTGAAAAGTAATTTGTTTTGTCAATCCGATGGTGATCTTCTATTAGATTGGCCAAAGTATATGGCAACTAGCACCAGACAATGATTATAAAAGTTAACATGAAGGAACAAGATAAATGGTGAAGAAAAGAAAATGAGTACTTTTCTCATGAACTGTTTGGTGAAAGATCACATTCCTTGATGTAAGGGTCATATAATTTGCAAAATAATAATAATTGCACCTAAAGAGACCATTATTCTTTTAGAATATGAAGCCATAAATAATGTGCCCTTGCAATTGCATTATTTTGAATTTTATAGGTCTTGGTGACACTGGCTAGGCTTCTCCCATCCACAATTACATTCAACATTTATCGTTCCAAGGAAAAAAATGAATTCATGATCTAGCTTTCTGTGTCTTGCAAGGTTGGGAAGACATCCTTGATGAATTGATATCCCCTATTTGACCAGATCTTTGACCCGTCTTTTCAATCAATTCAATATCCAAGCTACTTCATTTCAATGGTCTAATCTCTTAACTTGAATTCACTCCACAATGTACAAAACAATTCCAACAATCAATATAAGGTAGTTACTGGTGTCGACTTTAAGACTGAAGAAGTTGTGGTCGATGACAAAACTGTAAAATTGTAGGTAGATGGATTCACATGTCATTAAAATTCTATTCTAGACATGACAAGTTATCGGTATTGCAACGTATTCTAATATGTCAAGCTTAGAAAATTGTTAGCATATTTATTTAGATTGCAGGTTTTGATAATATCGGAAATTTTGATGTAAAATAATGAAGTCAAATTCTATTGAGATAATCAAAATTAATTCAACAAAAGATTGCATTAGAGGATTTACTAGTAACCATTCTTTAGACTTTGTCTCAATTGAAATATGTTTAGGATTTTGAATTTGTTGAAATATTTTGACATATATGGGATACAACAAGACGAGCGATTCTAGAGTCTGGGAGTGGTGTTCTGCAAAGGGGAATATTTTTGTGCTTTTGTCTATCATGTCATTGAAACCAAATCATTTAAAAAGCTTAACAATTGCCAAAATGATTTTCTCAACCAGGTCACTTGTAACATCTCATTAATACATAAACATTTATCCTTGACAATTTATTGAGGGATCACTAAAAAAAAATCACTTTGGAAATGATACATATATATATATATATATATATATATATATATATATATATATATATATATATATATAATATTAATATTTGGCATTTTATTTTGTTGTCTATATGTATTTTAAAATTTTAGTTATCTTTTTTTTTAACTATTTACATAAATTATTAATAAAATATATACAAAAAAATATATATTAAATTTTAAAAATTTTATATATAATATATTAAAATTTTAATTAAAAATATTAATAAATAGAAAAGGACTTAGCATAATTTAATTTGTAAAATATACAAAATATTTAATATGAAATTAAAAAGAAAATGTTATCTCACCACCTTTACATATAATTGTTTTTTTTATATTAAAAAACATAAAATTGTCATTTCCTATGTAATGTTATTTTTTTATTTTTTATTTTTGTAAATAAGTGGCCTATTCATTCATCAGAAAATAAGTACATCAACAAGAAAATTTAGGTGGACTCACCTTGACCAAGTTTGCCAGCTACCGCAGTCAGCATATGATAAGGAAACAAAAAGACAGCCAAGGATATAGTCCACAACTTAGTAGGCCAAAAGCACTAGAAAGCACATAAAACAAGTAGAACACCTGAAACCATGATAGTCATCTGAAGTGATTGAATCTGCATTATCCATGGTTGTTCTAGGAGGAGGCAGAGGGAAAAAAGAACTCTGTACATGCTCCTCGAAGTGGGTCATCCAAGACATCAGCTTCTCTACTTTCTCAGCTAACAGGTTCTAGCCATGCTAGACCACCAAGGCTCACTCTCATACATGGAACTAGAAGTAATGCATCTTGTTCAATGTGGCTATGAGATCAACATGTTCTTCATGGTGTACTTTCTGAGAGGTTTCCAAGCGATTAAGAAGTGACTGGATCAAGTCCTTGCAATTTTCCAAACAACAATGATGGTCCTCACTCTGACCACGTCCCATATGACTTGCCTTCTCTCATCTTCCCAAAACTCCATGTCCCACCACTCCATCCCACTCTTGAGGTTGCAGAATGTGACCCCCATGACTAGCCCTCATACCATCATGACCACGAGTAGCATTAACACCAGACGTTGTTTGACCCGACATACCACCCCACCTAGTTCCAATTTTCGCGTCTTCAAACACACCTACCACCCCACCCAATTCCAGTTTTTGCACATTCCATCATTATCACATGCATTGGAGACTCCCAATGCCCTTGTCTAGCCAAGCTAGGCTTCGACAAGGAGGAGGACTGACCACAAAGAGGAACTTAGCACATTTTTACCAAACCAATATCAGATATATTCGACAAACAAAACCAATGAACTGATATACAAATGACAACTTTAACCACTAGGGTTCGCCCTACCCACTCTGGATGGGCTAATAATAACAAGACAAATAATTCCCAACCACAAAATTGGAGCTAAGGCCACATTTTGTCACCCTCAACCCTTCGCTGGAAGCATAATGGTCTAGCCACCTGGAAACCTATAGACCCTTGACCAAAAAATCATTGAAACATACAAAACACCAAGGAATAGCTTCAAAGGAGGGCCATTCATTTTCCATGTAGACGCAGATGGGAACCCCCCCACTCGCAGCAGGATCATCGACTAGCCTCCACAACAGGTGGTTCCACTCCTCTCTCACGCCAAGACACCAAATTCCACACACTAGAGGAGAAAGTGACCAATTTACAGATAGGGAAGCTAGGGAGGGGATGCCAGTACCAAACTCACCACCTTTCCCAAACAAGAACTCCTCGCCTCTTTCGCCTCCCACTCATAGAATTCCAATCCCATTCACTAAACTTATACCATACCTAGCAACACACACCACCCTTAATAAACCTTCTTCATTCAACTCCTCCCACTCGATTTGAGGTTGATGGAGGTTTCACATAGACTTCCATAATGCCTCCCATACACAAGTAGCTATGAGAGGATAGCGGTGCAAATCAGAGCCAGCCAAGTGTCAGTTTCTACAAAGGTGATTTGGCAGATTCTTATTGGTTCATTTGTGTGAAATTGTCCAATCAAAGGCCGCCACATGGTCCAATGAGAAGGCACCACGTGGTATCTCGTGGTTGGAAAAAAAATTGCAAAGGTGGTTTGAAGGCCTTAGTGGGGTTTTACCCCTCGACCTGCCATATATAAACTTCGTGCTATACCGATGTACCACACAGTGTTTCTTAACAACTATAGCCATTGGGTTAGATTTCAATTCAATGTATTTGACAGTTGGGAGGAAGGGTCAGGTGGTGAACCTCGACCCCTGGACATATTGACACCCATGTGCCCATGACAAAGGAGCAAAGACAGAGGGGGTAACAAAGTTTTGAATAGGACCATGTGTAGCAGTGGAAGACTATCAAATGGAGGGGGGTGGGGATTTAGCCCTAGCACTATGGGATTTAGCGCCAGGTACTATGGGCTCTACGGGATGAGGCAAGGATCCAAGTCTAATGGGGATGAGTGGATAAGGTCTAGCTCCTAGTCACATGAATTCCGCCTAACTGAAGGCAAGTGGTGCAGGGATAACCTGGCAGGGGCAGGAAGTTAGCCTAGCCCCTAGCCACATGGGTTCCATGCAAGAACTAGCAGGGCGGAAAATTTGGCACTAAGGCATCATTGTGTAAATTAACAAGGAAAAATTTTGGCCATTTTTTGGTGGGCATCGTGTTGGTGCTACATGAAATTGTCGCTCGTGGTTAGTAGAAAGGAGGAGATCATAGACTAATTAGCCAAAATTGCAAAACAATTAGAAAAAATTATTCAAGGATGCATATATTGCTCATTTTTAGACGTTTCTGAGCTAAAGAGGCACCCAAATAGGATTTTTCATCCTTTTGAATCTATTGGCAGCACTAGTTTTTCATTTTGAGCACTACAAACTGATGTAGTTACATATTTGAGCACATAACTAAGGAGGCTCGACATTGGAAGTTGGACTCGAATATGTAGCCTAGGAGGGGTGAACTCTATTATCAATTTTTTGTTTTGCGTTGTTGTATATGGTTCATATTTCTCTATTTTAATTTTTAAAACTAAGTTTTAAAAACACTAAAATTTACATTCTTTTGCAACTTGATCCATTTCCTATGAGGCATAAACATACTTGCAAATTTTTAATAGACCTTCAAGTTTTTAGTTACAGATCATTTTGGTATCAAAGCGTGTTTTTTTTGAAGGTTTGATTGTGTTTGCAAGTGTTTTCTGATGCTTTCAAGGTTAAAGTTGAAAAGCACAAGAGTGCTTGAAGAACCAAATCCTAAAATTGGTCTAAGGAGGTCAAAAATCCCTCAAACTTCACCAGCAATGGCACATAAATAAGGGCATCAGATCATGTTTGAGAATGAGAGAGATTTCAGGAAATGTTTCTTTGATATGTATAAAATGGTGAAAGTTATGTTTGAAGAGAGGACTACAAGGTTGCAAGGAGAAAGATCAAATAAACCAAAAGGTAATGGAGGAGATGAGAGCAAGCATCCACCTCCACCTCCTTCTTCATCTCCATGTTCACCTTCACTCTCTTCTACTTCATCCCCTTTACATACTCCTCTAAGATCTCGAAAAGGACATGCTAAGTCTCCTTTGTTAAAGCTTGACGTCAAATTTGAATTGCCTATGTACAATAGAGAAGTAAATGATGAAAAAATGGATAATTGGGTTCATATGATTGAAGTTTATTATAATATTCAAAGGATTGAAGATGATGTGAGGAGTATCTAGCTAGTTTCTCTTCGGTTGGAATGTGCAACTCTCATTTGGTGGAAGGCCTGAACACAAAAAGACTTGAAGAAAAGTGTAACAACCCTCATGAAAAGTTCATGTAATAAAGGTTAATAAAGGTAAAATAAGACCACGGGTAAGGGACACATATTCCAAGCTAAATGTTGGGAAAATATATCCTAGTGGGCATCACTAGATGTGTGTTCTTGGCTAAGGAAAAGGAATTAAAAGGATAAAAGGAATTTCTGGCACATTTATTACTGAAAATAAAGGAAAATAGGAGAAAAGGAAGTTAAAAGGTCACAGATTGCATGTGAGGAGGAAAATGAAGGAAAATAATGGAAAATAATGAAATTAGAGGCCTCATTCATAAAAAGGATTTTGAGGATCAACTGGCAAGCTCTTAGATAGTGTAATCTCTGTGTCAGTTCAAGTTTGGAGCTCTCTCATTATTCTCTCTCTCCCTCTCTCACTCTTGGTCACTTAGATTTTTCTTGGGGCACTGTATCTTTGGATCAAGGAAGGAAAAGCAAGAAAAGGCAAAGGAAGGAAAGAAAGGATCAAAGAAGGAAAAGAATGGTCAAGCAACTTCAACAGGAATACTTGCAAGTAACCTTTTTCATGTGTGATTTCCTAGCTAGTTTGGACATGCATGGATTTGCATGTTAGTGTATGGTTCTCTTGATGTTGATGGCATGGTTTTTTCGGGTTATGTGTAGAAATTTTGCTCTCTACACATCTTGTACAGAATATGTTGATTAAACTGATTATGTAATGTACTAAATCACAATACTTAATTTACTTCTACAATCAAACTTGCAGAAGCTTAATCAATTTTGAGAAAGATCAACCAGAACACATATAACAGAGAAGAAGAAATCATACACATTAATCACAGAAGAATACTCTAGGGAAAGCCTCAGCTAAAAACCCCACTATTTGTATTATCATACAAGTGGAAATATCTTAGGGTTACACAAAGATTTAGCTCTCAAGTTATCCAGCTTTCAGTACAATCCCTCACTACTTCTCATAGATAGAATAGACAACACATATGCCTTCCTTCAGTCCTCCAAGCCTCATATTTCCTTGCGCAGTTTCTCTTGGGTCCTCTAGTTGCAACCTCTGTGATTCTCACCTCTCACACTCCTCTCACCTCTAAAATAACTGTGCAATCCTGAAGGAGTTAATTCCTTCCACATGGATGAGTTTCCTTTATAGGAAAATTCCTCCAACTGATAGTACAATGTCCCTGTCTTTAATCTCAATTGGGTCTTTGTATGAATTGACATGCATGAGTTAATTGTGAGAGAATACTTAGTTATCTGGAGAACACTAGTTGCATGCATGCATGCATTAACTAACTAAAATCACAATCAGTTCCACAAACTGTTTGGAACTAATCTAACTGGACTTAAGTCAGTTAACTGAGGTAACTAATTACAACTCAAATACAACTCATCCTTATCTCGTTAATTAAGGGATAACTCTTGCATGTCTTCACATAGACATCATGTTTGATTTTCTCCAACTAATTAACTCATGATGAATTAACTAATTATTTTTCAAACAGCTAGTGGGACTAAATTCGAATTTTAATTCTCAATTTTGATTTAAGGATAAATCAAAATTGAAATATATACCGAAATGATATTTATAGCAATGCTATTTTCAGAATTTCTATTTCTTGCTATTTCCAACAGAGTTTGAGTATATCTTGAAATGCTATTTTTAGCATTTATATTTTTAGAAATTCATGTTGTTATTTTCAACACTCCCTCTGAACAATAAAGGCATTCAACTCGAACCCGATCCTAAACCTTTGGAATGTTCTACATGCAACACTTCTCGCAAGTGTTGTTGCTCCAGTAACTCTAGAAACACAAAAAATATCCAACTTGAATCAAAATGATGCCTCTATCATCAAAGTCTCTGACTGTTATTGCCTCTGTCAATTGAAAACTCTGCACCTCTGTGCTCTTTAGTATCTGATTGCATCAATCACACTGTTTCCTCCAGCTGCGTTCGTGCTACTACTGGTCCTACCTCCCAGCATTGCATCCACATTGTGCCTCCTCTCATCATGTTGCATTGTTCTGCCCACTGCTGCACTGCAAATTAGTTACTGAGAAGTAGGTAACTAATCTCCCAACTAACCTCCCTATTTGGCTAGAAACACCCTCTGATTTTGAATCTCCCTTTGCCACTCCATCACATCTATCTCTACCCACTCAGTGAGTCCTGCTACTCCTTGTCAGAGCTCTCGTAGCAAGGTTTAATCAAAGAGGCTGGGTACCTCAAGGATCCTGCCCCTATTTCAACCTTCTTGGGACTATCTCTTCACATTGCCCCACCTCACACCTGGAGGTATGGTTGCATGTGTTCCCTCTGCCCACTTCACTCGAAATGTCCCCCTACTGTAGGTCTTAGCATGAATGGATGCCTCCACTCGATCTCCTCTCAGCTTCTCCAGTTGTGGCTGCTCCACAACCTCCTCAAACTGCTTCACCAATTGTGGCTCCTCCATAATTGCCTGAGACTTCTTCTGAGGCTGCATGTTGACATGTAATGTACTCTCCCTCTCAACCACCAAGTCTCCAACATTTTCCTTGCTCCTCAAGGCCTTGCATGCATCTTGAACCTCAAGAGCATACATCTTCTTGACTTGTGAATCGATCTGCTTCACTTGTCTCATGGTGATGTGTCTAAGGAAAACCTTTCCCTTACTAAAGACAACATCGTAGCCTTTGTCCTCCAACATAGCGATCAATACCAAGTTCTTCTTTAGTCTTGGCACATACTTCACATATGTCAAGGTGATGTAAGCTCCATGATCCCTCTAAAACACAACCGTACCTTCACCTAAAACACATTACTTTCCATCATCACCCATCTCTATGCACATCTAGAGGTCTTCTCCTCCAAGGTACTAAACAAACTTTTATCGCTGGTCATGTGGAATGAGGCTCCACTATCAAGAAACCAACCACAACCCATCATCGATGAAACCATGCATGCGATGAGGGTAAAATCCAATTCGAACTAAGAGGCCAATGCCTCACCTTCATATACTTTCAAGGATCCCTTCTTGGATTTCTTCAATGGACAATTAGTTGCACAATGGCCCATCTCATGACAATTAAAGCATCTCAGTTTAGATTTGTCAATCTTCTTCCCTCCATGGGAAGAACTCAATTTGGGATGAGAATCCTTCTCCTTTCCTTTCCTTTCCTTACTCGCTAAGGCAAAATTTTCTTCATCCTCTTTGGATGAAGAACCATCTCTAGTGCTCCTCCTTATCTCCTCTTGCATCAGATCCAACCACAGTCATTCCCAATCTAGCAGTTTCTCTCTTACATTCACTGAGCCCTGGTAACTATGCCGACTCTTAGGAAGACTGAGGAGAGCAAGACACACCATTACTTTGATACCATGTAGAACTTTTTCTACAAAACCTTGCTTTGATACCATGTATAAATTCTACTCCCTACGCATCTTGTAGAGAAACTGTAGATTAAATTGATTATGCAATGTACTAAAGAAAAATACTTAATCTACTTCTATAATCAAACTTGCAGAAGCTTAATCAATTTTGAGCAAGATCAACTAGAACACATATAACATAGAAGAAGAAATCATAGACATGAAACACATAAGCATACTCTAGGGAAAGCCTCAGCTAAAAACCCCGCTATCTATATTATCATACAAGTGGAAATATCTCAGGATTACACAAAGATTTAGTTCTCAATACAATCCCTCACTGCTGCTCATGGACAGAATAGACAACACATATGCCTTCCTTCAGTCCTCCAAGCCTCCTATTTCCTTATGTATTTTCTCTTGGGTCCTCCAGCTACAACTTGTGTGCTTCTCACCTACACACTGCTCTGACCTCTGAAATAATTGCGCAATCCTGAAGGAGTTAATTCCTTTTGCAGGGATGAGTTTCCTTTATAGGAAGATTCCTCCAACTGACAGTACAATGTCCCTGTCTTTAATCTCAATTGGGTCTCTGTCTGAACTGACATGCATGAGTTATTTGTGAGAGAATATTCAGTTATCTGGAGAACATTAGTTGCATGCATGCATGCATTAACTGACTGAACTCACTATTAGTTCCATAAACTGTTTGGAACTAATCTAACTCGACTTAACTCAGTTAACTGCACTAACTAATTACAACTCGAATATAACTCATTGTTATCTCCTTAATTAAGGGATAACTTTCTCAATTAAAGGGATAACTCTTGCATGTCTTCACATAGACTTCATGTTTGATTTTTTCCAACTAATTAACTCAAGATGAATTAATTAATTATTTTTCAAACAGCTAGTGAGACTAAATTCGAATTTTAATTCTCAATTTTGATTCAAGGACAAATCAAAATTGGAATATATCCTGAAATGCTATTTATAGAAATGCTATTTTTGTCATTTCTATTTTTTCTATCTCCAACAGAGTTGGAGTATATCCTGAAATGTTATTTATAGCAATTTTATTTTTAGCATTTCTATTTTTAGCATTTCTTGTTGCTATTTTCAACATTATGACCATGGTTTTTAGCCTAACCTTGCCTTTTTCTGGATGCCATGGCATTCGGATGTGTATTTCAATTTCTAATATTTGGTTTTCCAGATGGATTTCAAAATCTAGGAGAGAGGTGGCCTCAAGGTTCATTCCCAAAGGCCTAGGAATCCCTTGATCGATTTTGGTAGGATACGCAGTAAAGCCTAAGGAGGAAGTTTTTGTTAAATGCCTAGTGATCTGGGTTTCGATTGTGGTAAATCTTGAGAGAATGGTCTCAATTTAGGGCCTGTTGATCCTGGATTGGATTGTGGTAAAGCCTAAGATACAAGGAGACAGAAAATTCCTCAAGGATAGTGATGGATTCAGGATGGTATTCTAAGTTCGGTTTGGATATGATCAAAGAATAAAATTCGGTGTGATCATGGTTTGGTGAGGGTGGGGGTGGTTTAACCTTTGGATTCCCTTGGTTGTTCTTGGATTTGTTGTTCTATGAGATCCCAAATTCATGCTTCAAATATGGAATGGTGGTGACTTGCATTGTCTTACTCTTCTATGAAATTTTTAAATTCTATGATCATGACATTTATTTTTTATCACTAAAAATAGGTACAGTGCACCGGTGCACAATTTACATTCAAAATTTAAATGTGGACTAGACAAAAATAATCAAATGCAAAATAAGCTCAAAATTATTTGAATTTCAACAAATAGGTACAATAACTTCTCTTAATTTTCCAATTTATTTTTGTAGTTCAATTATTTTATTACTTCATATATGCTTTAAATAATTGGGTCAGATTCAAAAGAAGATAAATAAATAATTTATTATCACTTCTTAATTTTCTCATCACAAATTTTATTATTTAATATTTACAACCAACTCTAAATATAAGAGCCTCTTTGTCTACATGATTATAAATAAATATTTCATTTTTGGTCCCACCTTATCCGGAGTAGTGGAACGTACCCTTTTACCTCCAAACATGCTTTACCTTTGCACATGTCTTACTTTATCATGGAATTTAGCTCCATGCATGCTTTTCTTCTGCACAGTCTTTAACTTTGCAAACGCCTTACCTTTGAACATGCCTTATTCCACACATCCCTTACTTCCACTACTTTTATACTTAGTAAAATCCTCCAAAAAAGGAAATGTATCACTTAGACCTATACACATTAATATATGCAAATACATATTTATCTTAATGGAATTAATCAATATTTTTTTTCCATAAATTAAAATTTTAGTAAGTATAAATTTCTCTCTAATTCTTACCAAGTAAAGACACAAAAATTACAATTGGACATAGTACCTTTTTTCATAAACAGGATAACTCTAGCCCACCAAAAATATATGGGAAAATGAAAGATTTCCACCCAATGATTTAGAGTATCATTATTCACTTTATGCTTAATTTTGATATAAATACCATTGAAAATATTTCTTCAAGACTACATCAAATTTAATAAATTCTTCCAATCAAATAATTAATATGAATTTAAATCTAATTTACCACTTTAGCCTCTATATTTGTCTTTTGTGCATCAAGGTAGCTTCATTTCCTTCACATAACTCAAAAGTGAATCCCACGACTAGAAAAGTCGTATAACAACGATATTTATTAATTCCTTAAAATGTCAATAAAATGCCTTAATTTCTCCCAATTTATTAGGTGTAAGATCAAATTAAGTAAGCTAAAACATGAAATATTTGGACTTTTCCATGCTTCTGGAATATTATGGGAGTCAAATGATGCTTTCACCTTTACTTTTGCACATGCCTTACCTCCACACAAACCTTAGCTTCACACATGCCTTGCTTCTGGAAAGTCTTTAACTTTGCACATGCATTACCTTTGCACATGCCTTACTTACACCAATTTTAGACTTAATAGGATTTTTCAAGCGAAAAACTTTTCACACAAGATTATAGACATTAATATATTGACATACATATCTCCTTTAATGGAATTAATATATGTTGTTCTCAAAAATTAAAAGCTTATCTTCTAAGTATAAATTCCTATCCAATTCTTACCAAGTAAAAAAATGAAAATTACATTTGCACATAGTATCTTCTCTCACACACAAAATAACTCTAGTCCACAAAAATATAGGTGAGAAAAGAAATGTCTCCACCAAATGAGTGGAATATATAAAATTTAATAAATTCTTTCAATAAATAAAAATGTGAATTTAAATCGAATTTACTACATTCACCTCTATCTTTTCCCTATGTGCATCGAAGTAGCTTAATTTCCCACCACATAACCAGAAAGGAATACTACTACTAGAGAAATCATATAACCATGATACTTATTAATTCCTTAACATATCCATAATATGGCTTAACATCTCCCAATATATTAAGTGTAAAACCAAATCACGCAAAATAAAATATAAAATATTCTAATTTCTTCATGCTTTTGGAATATTGTGGAAAGAATCAAATACTACTTACCATTTTACCTTCACACATGATTTACCTCCACACATACTTTAATTTTGCACATACTTTAGCTTCACAAATTCCTTGCACATACCTCACCTCCGCACATTCTTCTCCCACACAACACTTCCCATTCCAGATGTTCCTCTTTTCTCACATGTACTACTCCATACAGTTACTTTCATGCACTTGTCCTTTCTCACACAACTTCCCACTCAATGTTATTAACTATATATATGTCACTTGTTGTGATTACAATGATTTTGTGGTATGATATTTATACCAATTAATTTAATCTCTTTGTCACTTACGGTACTCATATCAAGGGTATTAATAGAGAATAAATACATACATACATACATACATACATACATACATACATACATACATACATACATACATACATACATACATACATACTATATATATATATATATAATATATATATATATAATTTTCCCCTTGCCACATTGTTTCTAATTGGTAATCTTCCTTTACTCTCCTTGCACGGGTTCTTAGTTTCATTTCACCAAGAACTACCACTATGAAAATTATAGTTTCACGAAGCAAGGGGGCAAAGTTTTATTAACATGTGGATTTGTGTAATCTACTATATTTAACAATTATATATACCTACAAAACATAATCATTGCACTTGTATGATGTCCTCATTTCCAAATACTAGAACTAATTTTTTTTTAATCATAGTTCCTTACATGGCATATACCTTGTACATTTAGTGTTCATGTGAGACACTTTTTATAAAGGATTTTCATATGAAAAAAATGTATATCTATTCAATTTGTGGTTTGTTTCTAGCTCTTCTATCTTCTTTACTATTTCATAAGTTTGTGTTTCACCTTTTTCACTCTTTTTTTATCTCCACACTTTGTATAGTCTTCTAATGTTAATGTTAGTTTAGTGTAAATATGGCCTTTAATTTTTCTAATTTTTTTGTCTTTATTTTATCTTCTCAAATACCTATTTGGAAGCAATGTAAAAATAGGAATGATAGAAAGAAAAATAGTAACTAAAAATCATGGTGTCCAATTTAGTTATTTAGTTGAATGAAATCAATCATATACTTCATGTTTTTCTAGATTTCATTCATTTGTATACATGCTATATATTCAAAGCTCATCATGTCTCTCCTTATAACTATTTGTCTAGTAATATGACGATTCATTGATAATAAATGCAACAGGGATTAAGAAAATATAATTTAAGTAAAAAAAAGCATACTTGACTTAGATAATATGTGGTATTGAACCTTTAGTTTCATATGAAAGTCGGTCATGTTACATTTTTTGTGATTACAAATTTCATTATGGCTATATGGTGTGGCTCACATTATATGTTAACATTTTTCATACCCATATCACATATTGATAATGGTATTGACTAATCATTATTTAATGGTTTTTGACACCTTATAAATTATGTTTAGTATTCTATGCTTTCATCCATATGCTATGTTTCATTCTCCATGTTTTTAGGCGCATGAGCTATATAAAAAGAAATTCTAGCTAACTCATTGTATTATGTCATGTTTTCTTATGCAATGTGATTTTTGAATTGCCTTCCTCTTCTATCGAATTTTTAAATCCTATGATTGGTTGACCAAATTGTAACATAGTTTTTTCCTCTTATCGAATTTCAAAAAAAAAATTACAAATCATGGTATAAATGATGGGACTAGTCACTTAGTAGTTATTACCCTTGTTATTTTATTTTATCTTTTAGTTGAAATTACATATAAAAATATTATAGTAAAAATCATATGATAATTTATTTGAGATTAATTTCGAGTATAGCTAAAAATTTAAGTTTTAATAATATATAGTTATGAAAGTATAGAGAACTAGAATTTGAAATTCTTAGCATAAATATTAATTATTCTATATTATTTTAAGCTCTAAAAAATTTCCCTATGTTAAACTTATTAAAAAAATATTTATAACAAAATTATTAAAATAATGCATTTCAATAAGTCATAATCATATACCCTAAATCTAGATGTTATGTACTAAACTCCCAAATAACATAAAATAAAAAGTCAAATTAGAACCCTATACCTTTAGGAATCAAATTAAAGAAATGAATGAAAAACTTCTTGGAAGGGAACCTCCATAAATGCCTAAATAAGATGAAATCTAAAAAACCTCATATTATATATATATATATATATATATATAATATATATATATTATAATTAATAAAATTGGTAATTAAAAGGTATAGGTAATTATTAAGTAGCTTATCTGACCCACAAGAATAAAATTAAAATTGTAATAAATCAATATTTAGGTATTAATATTTCTTGAAAACAAAACAAACAAATCTCAAACATTTTTAATAATCAACATGGTCATAGAATTGAAAAATAAAATGGATCATTGGAGTAAAGAGAGATATCACAATTCTTTGCCCAAATTAAATGAATCCACTAGTATAAAGTTAATATAAGTGGATAATACCTATACACAATTATTTGAGAATGTTTTTCATCACGAGTTATGTTTCTATAATTTATCATCCGTCATTTCAACGTAAATAATAAAAATAACTATATAGTTATTAAAAAGCTATTTTGTAAAATCTTTCCTTAAATCTTTATAGTTTGATAAGATAATAGTATATTAAAGTGACTATTCTTACAATATTTTGAAATTGAGACTAAAAATGGGCATAGGGAATATTTTAAGAGAAAATGTTTTTTATTATCCACCTTCTTAGTATGACAAAGATGAAAAATTCTTTCGTGTACTGTGTTTTGGAGTCTTTTAATGCATTGTTTCACTATGGAGATTACATATTACTTCATAACAAGGTGATCACCAATTCAGCTACACCCTATGGGCAACTCACAGGACCATTTCTACTACTCTTCCTAGTTTGGAAAATTTCAGGCCAAAAAATTAGAACCCATTTTGAGGCCTTCAATGAATATTATTTTGGGTCCCAACATTACTATGGACCTAACTTCCATAATATGCATGTTGATACCTTTCCAATTGTGCAAGAATCCCCTGAATCAAAGCTCGTATGAGAAAGTTATCCCTCCTAGAATTTGTTCTATCAAAATTGACTACCATAATTTGTGAGGATGCCACGTCAATCCCAATTACACATGGAAAAGGGGCTAGCCACATGATCATGATAACAATTACTCTATAAGAGTCCATATTGTAGCTCTAATTATATGTTGGAGTCAAATCTAACCACTTGTAGGCTATTGAGTTATGTTATAACTGGTCCACTAAGAGGGAAAGGGTTTCCCTTCTTTCTGAGTACATTTATTTCCATATACGAGTAGAGTAACTGTGAGGGATAGGAAGGGGGCACATAGAGAGGATTTTTGCACTCTAGTATCCCATATTTCATAGGCCTTACTTCTTTGTACTTTAAACCAATTTCTATTCTGATAAAGAGAGCATAGGGGTCTCACCTCCGAGTCGGGTTTTCACTTGAAAGGGTTTCTTAGGTTACATCTTATGTCAATTGTGGTTTGTGAGTTTATATTTTATTGTTCTCTATATTCTGTATAATTATAATTTTCATGCATATATAATAGACAGTAATTTATAGACCCATAAATCTAACGAGAAACAAAACCTCATAGTATATGTAACACCCCCCCATAATCCTCATGTAAAAATACATAAAATTAGAAACTTTTACTGAATTTAATTAGCAAGTAATATTCTCAATCACTCATTCCATATTTCTTAATTGACCATTAAATGAAATCACCATCATTACATAAAGTAACTTAGAAATGGAATAGTAATTCACTTATCATAACAACCATTGTTGTAGTGTATTAACATAAATTGCCTTGTTGTAATCTTACATCATTATCATTTTTCATTTAATTAGGATAGTTAATCACATGTTTGATGATGTAAGTGTTAACATCATGGAATTAAGAAACATCAATAGAATGGAATAAAAGGAAAACATATCATTGGAAACTGATATACCTTAGAAACCCCCTAGTGAGAAACCAACAAACATTTAATTTTATTAAACGTCTCGTGACGGTGTTCACCCCTCACTAAATGGTTGTAAGGGACTCCATCCCTTGACCAATTTCATCAAATATTACAAATATATATCTTAAATTCAGCATAACTAGCTAGAATATATTACATTAATCATGATATCATTTCCCCACAACTATTCAAACACTATGTCTTTTGGGCTTGGTTGTTCCCTACAATAAATTATCTTGTGTTTGAAAATCCCTCAATTTGCATAGGCCATTATTTCATTATCTGCCATAATTTTAAACATAATCCATCCTTCACAGAAGACATAGTCATTTCATACAATTATTACCATCAACGGCTCTCACATCATGATTATAAAATATTTATCAAACCTAAATAATAAGTCTTTACTATTTATGCCTCAAACATGTTTTCACGTGCATAATTAAAACACATACAAAGTATTGAGACATGCCTCTTTTACTACACATACATTAATTAAAAGTACATGAGTACCAAAATATGTCTATTTATCTTTACACATGTATGGTTATGACACATGTCAATCCATCCTTAACTCACTTGCATAAGTTAAAATACATAAATATTATCGAGGCACGCTCACTTATCCCTCCTTCACATGTATCATGAGAAAGGGAAATAGTTACATTTTACTTCTGCCTAAATAACATGGTAATATTTAAAGGAACTTCCACAGTTATCCCCTTCTCTAAAAGAAGAGGGAAATCTTTTCAAAGTTAAACATCACACTAACTATTATTTATTGCACAATACACATTTGTTTCAAAAAGAAAAACCACCGCAACTACAATATTTTAAAAGAAACTAGCATGTTAACTATGATCCTTGTGAATCTAAATTCATATTCTTTTTTAAAATAAATTAACCTAACAACTAGTATCCTGCTGCATATAAATATTTATTGCTATGTCACAATATATATTCTCTTGTGCATGAAAATAAACATTTATTTTCTAATAAATCTAACACCATGGCCATTACTTCTATGCATATAAACACATGTTCTCTTCCAAGAACAATAACACATTAGATAATATTTTATATAAATAAATACATATTCTCTTCAAGAAGAACTAACATGATGGTTATTGTTTTGTACATAGTCTTTTCCAATCAACTTAGCAAAATAACTATGTGCATATAAGCACATTTTCTTTTCAAGAAACTCTAAAAATCACATATTGTTTTCTAGAAATCCAAAACAATAGTTATTCTTTACATGAATGCAAAAACACATTTATTTCCAAGAAATCTAAATCTGTAGTTATTCTTTCCATGCATGCAAAAACAAATTTCTTTGAAAGAAATCTAATTCAATAGTTATTCTTTCCATGCATTAAAAATCACATTTATTTCCAAGAAATCTAACTCAATAGTTATTCCTTCATGCATGCAAAAAAACATTTATTTTCAAGAAATCTAATTCAATATTTATTCTTTCCAGGCATGCAAAAACATATCTCATTTTCAAGAAATATGTCACAATCAACTATTTTTTTCATGCATGCAAAACATATTTCTTTTTCGAGAAATCTATCTTGGCATCTTTATCCTCTTATGTGCAAGGTCATATTCATTTTACTTCAAGAAAATATCATGACTTATTTGTATTTTTAAACACAAAATCTTGCAAACGTTTCAAGAATGTAATGCATAGAAACCATGAAAGTATTTCTAATGGTATTATTAAATAATCTACTTTTGATGCATATGCAATATTTTCAAGAAAAGGATGGTTTTTTTAATCTCAACAGCCATTATAGCCGACGAGTCCATCTAGAATCGATTTTCATAAGAGGGATTCAAATAGAAGCTTTTTCCCTCCACTCTCCTTCACGGCATCATATATAAACAGTCATAAAACACTAGCGGTCCAAAGACCAAATAGCTTGCATTTAGAAAAAGAAGAGGAGCGTGGTGGACAGTGACAAAATGAGGTGTCTAGAATCATATCATAAATAAAAAAAAGATGGAGACCATGGATCTTATGAGTTAATGAGAATAGAATAGTATAGAAGCTATGAAGTATGTATGAAGGAAACGTGAAGTTGACACAAAAGTCTATTCACATGTTGGCTCGGCCACATTCTTTGAAATGTCCTTAGTTTAATGCAGGGAAGTTCCATCGACCTTCTATGTCTTTGTGAACAAGACTTTCAGGTTCAAGTATAATGTCAACATAGGGATTTCACTAGGAAAGGCGATGTGCCCAATTCACCACTAGCAGTTGGATGGTTTTATTTCCAAGTGTATGGGAATGATCTACCTTTTCTATCTGATTTTCACATATCTCTTCGTTTTCATAACACAAAGTTTCGTCCCCTTTTACCATAATTGCACCCTCCTCTTTTTCAAAGCATAGATCCATACCAAACAAAGAATGAGAATGAGGTTATCAAGAACCATTTTATTTCAGTCAATTCTTAATACTCTTTGTATATTAAATCTGTAATATTTTCACTTTGTAAATATAAGATTTTTTATGGGAGTCTTACAGTAGGGATATTACAGTAAAGATTTTTTATTTTTAAGTATAATTTTATCGTATTCGTTGTGACAAATTGTCCAATGTATTATCCATCTCTATTTACAGATCCATTTACCTCATAAGGTAAAGAAATTAAACTTATAGTTATCCAAGGGAAAAGCTATAAAGGGATAAGCTCTAATGGAATGACAAAGTTACTCAAAAAGGGGAACCATGGTGTAATGGCATAATTATGTTCACTAACTGCTCAAACATTAATATCATCAATGTGATGGGGTCTTCATAATGTTGTCAACAATCGTCACAAGGTGTTTAGATTAATGCCTAAAGGTATTCCACTTAATTAAGATCATGACTATGTTATTCATTTCTGGTTGAGAAGGATACCATAGATGAATGAAAAAGGGAAAATCGTAGTGGAAGTAGAAAAAATCCTCCAAACAAGGGTTAAGTGGTTGAGTAACCCAACTAGGTATTTGAATTAATGTCTAAGGGTCTTCCACCTAATTAAGATCATGATTATGCTATTTATTTATAGCTAGGATGTGTCATAAAGATAAATGAGAAAAGGAAAACCATACTATAAGTAGAAAGAATCCTTGAAATAAGGATTAAGCAGTCGAATAACCCAAAAATTGTGGAGTACATCATCAAATAAAAGAACCTACCAATGGAAGAGATGCCATGAGAATATGTCTTATTCTAGCAAAATTATTAACATTTACTCAAGTGTTGAGGACAAGACTTGCTTGAACTAGAGGGGCATGTTAAGACCTATATAAGCCCATGTCAGCTTTAAAAACTTTTATTGGTCCCTAAGAATTGAGTGATTACATTTCTATTGTTATCTTGTTATGTACGAAACCTCTCACGGTCTCATTTTATTATAATTGTACCTATTATCTCCTATATATATACTAAGGAGACCTAGTCTTAGAATCACCAAATACATTGTATTCATTGTAAAAGAAGGTTTCCCCTATGAAGAGGATTGCAACTATTGGTCTCTTATGATTTTTAAAGTACAAGGATATAAAAAAGTGAGCAAAAAGCATATAAGGTATGGCACATAAAATTGGAATTGTTTGTGACGTTAGCTCAAGATGAAGGATGACATTAATGTTATCCAAGTTGTAGAGATGAAATATTGTGATCGTAATTCTGAGGTGGGGGGAATGATGCTATCATATAAACCAAGGGTGAGGGAGAATAATAATCTTAATATTGTCTTAGCCTGAAAGTGAGGGAGGATGGTGATCTTAGAACTAGAGTACCACTAGCTATGGTAATACCAAAATTAGAGGGGGAGGTGTGAATTCATGAGAAAGCTAGCTTTCTAATTGACTAAGCTTTTGATTCATACAAATCTTTATTAACCTCATTTATTTATATTGCAAATGTTGTGAATGTATAATTGTCTATGATACGCATGACTAGTGCACATGCAACTTAAAAGATAAGGATACTAATATGGTAATGATTCTCTTTCAAGTAATAAGCTATAAAACCAATGCATATGCTAACTAGGAAGTTTAAAAGTTAGGTGTCACAACAACATTCCAAAAAGACACATTAACCGAAAAATCTCTCCTAAAAACAAAGTCAATATAAACTTAACATTAACCCATATGTAAATAAATTCAATATAAAAAAATTAAAATAACTAATGACAATATATATAAATGGGAAATTAATATATACTAATTATTTGAATAAATTAATTAAATATATAGTTTAACCTTTCTATTTTTTAAAAGAATGTGTAAATACAATTAAATATTTAAATTTACATTTCGAATAAATTTTAAAATCTTCAAATAAAACTAATAAAATAAATTATTAAAAAATACACGCTCTAAAATAACTATTGTACTCTACCTTCTTTTCTCTTTCAATCCGATCATCTTTCAATCTTAAAAACACATTGTCAAAAACACAACTTACACATTTCCATCTATAACTTGTAAACCTCCGTTGTAGCTCGTTGCTTCCTTAATGTTTCCTCAAATAGAAAAACAAAACCACACTTATCCTGTATCCTGGATTGTAACCACAAATATCAAAACACACTTAATCGCAGATTCAGCATTTCTATCTATGAGTTTATCAGATACCTCTACCGTACCTTTCAATTTTTTAATACTTTTATATATCTGTTGAACCTCGGAATTAAACACAACATATATATGCCCCGATGGAACGTTTTTCGAAATTATTTAACATCTAAAGAATTCAATGCATATCATTTAATTTTTTGACTTACGGGAAATAAGAGCGAGCTACCCAAATTACGCAAACTGTGGTGACGGATTTGTTGATTGGGCTCTACCTTGCAGCTACAATATGCAGGATGATGATCAAGTAGATTTCCATGTAGAAACCCACACCAAAGGGGCACAACCCCATTTCATAACCAGTCGATGATCACCCACCATTTCTACTTCATAAGATCCCCTGCCCACACTCTGCAGCGTATATTTTGCATACAACATATTCTCCTTGCTTATACTACCTGCGCCGTAACCACACTCGAGAGGTAGGTCAAAAACGTTGGACTGGCTGTTATCAGGTGGGCCACACGCACTGCTACTCACAATTCTCTTTGCTATGGCGGGTCCAAAGAAGAAGCGTTCCACCATCGCTCTTCCAAGTCCGTGCTGTGGCAATCCAGCTTCAAGCGAGTCGAAAATGGCGCACAGATCCGGTAGACAACGACAAAAGCTCTCCAAGAAGTTGGCCCTGTTTCTCTCCGCGCCGTGTGGGCCCGTAGCGAGCGTAACGGCCTTGGGATTCAGGTGGCGTGCGGAGACGAGGAATTCCAACAACTGCGATTTGTCTCGCAGATTGAACATGTGAGGCAATTGCCACATGCAATTCACTATTACAATCTCTCCCTCATGGGACCGTAGGACCTCTTTCAGCCCTTTCAAATCTGTTTCCTGGAACGAAAATGGGATCCCCACAGAGCTTGCGTACTCCGACAATCTTCTGCCGGTCTGCCCGGAATAAAGCGGACATTCTTCATCCTGCTCTGCCCATCTGATCGCCGTGATTCTCAAGTGACCAACATCATAATTTCCATTACTCCTCAGAGTCTCCATTAATGGCGGCCATTGCATGCCCTCCATTATATCAAAGTCAATAACATGGATTCCCACATTTTTAGCACTGCCGGTGGCCGCTACTCCTTCCAGCATACTTTGGTTAGCAGTAAAATGAGGTATTTGTATGTAAGGATAGACTACATGCAACAGCTTTAAAGCGCCCAGAAAATGCTCCTTACTGCTCTTATCATTGCGCTCCAAATGGGCTAGGGAATTCCCATTGGACTGAAGGAGAGCATGGTAGAGATAGTAAGCCATTCTCTCCATTGTGGAGCCTGTGGAAGAAACCAGCTCTCGCAACCTGCAGAGTATGACCTCCACTACATCTTGTGCTCCCTGTGACGTTGCCTCTGCACATGCTGTCAAGAGATGTAGGAGCCTCAATCCATTGTATTCCATATCCTGAAGGGAGCCATGATCGATATCAGGAGAGGACGAGTCTGCCTTGTTTGTGACCACATGAGCACAACCAGGAAGCAGTTGATCTTCAGCAATTAGAGCAGCCGGATGCTCATTGTCTATTGGGATTTGCAAGACAATGGCATCACTCTGAGGACTCGCTATTGGATTTTCCTTGATATTCTTATTCTCATCTTGCAGATCTACATCCATTAAATACTTTTCATTTGCCTGGAAGTCTGTTGGCAACGACAGATTATTAACGGAGCAGCCATTGTTGTCGGGGATGATTAAATCATCCCATGACGACCATTCAGCTCCATCCAAATCCATGTCCAAATGTCCTAATGCTGCAGAGTTTCTATCCCAATCTTCATGTGGCAGACTATTGAATACATGATCCCGGTCTAGTTCAGAAAACCATGTTGTTCCAGTTCCAGCTTCCATGCTGTTTACACTGGACATTCGGTAAAAGACTGAATCTCCTGATCTTGGTCAAATGCCAGAAGAAAGACACACAAGAGCACATGAGCACAACCAGGAAGCAGTTGATCCTCAGCAATTAGAGCAGCCGGATGCTCATTGTCTATTGGGATTTGCAAGACAATGGCATCACTCTGAGGACTCGCTATTGGATCTTACTCGATATTTTTATTGTCATCTTGGAGATCAATATACATTTCTGATCTTGGTCAAATGCCAGAAGAAAGAGACACAAGAAAAAGCCTGCTGGCCTGAAGTTCTTTCGCGACCTAGCACGACGATCGATTGATTAATATATGTTATAAGTCGCACAACGATCGATTTTCGATCAATACAGAACTAAGGACTTAGATGAGGCCATTTGCATTTCCTCACACAGAGATGAATCTTATAGTAATTGGGTAAGTGGATTTAATTCGAGTGAGGAATGAGTTTGGGGACCATTGGATTTTCGAGTGAGGAATTAGTTTGGGGACCATTGGCACCCATAGATATGAGTTTTTCTCGTTGTTTGGGCAGCTGAACCATGAGGTGACGGAGACGGCCTGACTTTCAGTTGATACATAATCCCACCTGCGACGTCATCGCATCCCGAAGACATGTAAGATTTCGATACCATTCGTGCTGGAAGAAACTTTTTCTCAGCGGGACACTGAAGTGCTGCAAAAATATTGCAGGTGTGTATAATGCGAATTTTTGAAAGCCTTTCAGGTGGTTTTTCCTGTTCAAAATCAGGTAGTAATTTATTCAAAATCCGGTAGTAATTTATTGGAATCTCTAGTTTGATAGTTAATTTTTGCACAATCAAACCGTCCTAGAGGTTTTTGGTGGTGCTGAATCCAATCCAAATATGCAGTTAAAAAACCATTTTAAGTCAACAAATCAAGATTTAACCTCAATTTCTTCCGCGTGCAGAATTCAAATCTCCAAAAATATTTAATTGTACTATAATATCTGTCTGCCATCTGTCTGCCAGCTGTTAACCTAAAAATGCAGCTGCTGACAGAAAATTTTAATTACAATAAGACTGCAAAAGTAAGTAACATTAATACTATTTCAGCTGTCTGGTACATACAGAAAAGCAGCAGGAAGACTGAATGACTTGAAAAGCTGTGAATTAGTTAGATAAGATAATTGGGCATAAAAAGTTTTGATCGCTTGGGTAACGCTTTTTTTTGGATTGGATTCAATAATTGAATATGGCACAAAATCATTGATGGGTTTGGATTACAGAGTTATAGGTTTAAATTTGGATGGTTGTTATTATAAGATCTGAGTTAAGATTCTATATATATAAATAAATAAAGTTTATATTGATTTTTTTAAAATTAAAAATTATTTGTTTTTAATTTAATAGAAGGTAATTTTTTTTAAGTTTTTGATAGATTTAGAATAAGATGGATTTAGGTTGGTTTTTATATTAATAAATGGATGTTTAAATATCAATACCTTGCATCTTTGAACTTTTATTTATTTTTTTTCACATTTACAGTGACAAAAGAAAGTGTCTAGAACATATCATAAACAGAAAAAGATGGAGACCATGGATCTTATGAGTTAATGATAATAGAATAGTATAGAAGCTATGAAGTATGTATGAAGGAAAAGTGAAGTTGACACAAAAGTCTATTCACATGTTGGCTCGGCCACATTCTTTGAAATGTCCTTAGTTTAATGCAGGGAAGTTCCATTGACATAGTCATTTGGCTAGGAAAGGTGATGTGCCCATTCACTGCTAGCAGTTGGATGGTTTTATTTCCATGTATATGGGAATGAGCTACCTTTTCTATCTCCTTTTACATATCTCCGCGTTTTCATAACACAAAGGTTCTTCCCCTTTTACCAT
Organism: Pinus taeda; assembly: GCA_000404065.3. Classification (NCBI taxonomy): domain Eukaryota; kingdom Viridiplantae; phylum Streptophyta; class Pinopsida; order Pinales; family Pinaceae; genus Pinus; species Pinus taeda. Next base: position 79,358 of record APFE031724722.1, read on the forward strand.
AATTGCACCGTCCTCTTTTTCAAAGCATAGATCCATACTGAACAAATAATGAGAATGAGGTTATCCAAAACCATTTTATTTTAATCAATTCTTAATACTCTTTTGTATATTAAATTCGTAATATTTTCAATTTGTAAATATAAGATTTTTTACGGGAAGTCTTATGGTAGGGATATTACAGTAAAGTTTTTTGTTTTTTAAGTATAATTTTATCGTATTCATTGTGATAAATTGTCGAATGGATTATCCATGTCTCTTTATAGATCAATTTACCTCATAAGGTAAGGAAATTAAATTTACAGTTATCCAAGGCAAAAACTATAAAGTCATAAGCTTTAATGGAATGACAAAGTTACTCAAAAAGGGGAACCATGGTGTAATGGCATAATTATGTTCAATAAATGCTCAAACATCAATATCATCTATGTGATGGGGTCTTCATAATGTTGTCAACAATCGTCACAAGGTGTTCAGATTAATGCCTAAAGGTATTCCACTTAATTAATATCATGACTATGTTATTCATTTGTGGTTGAGAAGGATACGAGAGATGAATGAAGAAGGGAAAATCATACGAGAAGTAGAAGAAATCCTCCAAACAAGGGTTAAGTGGTCGAGTAACCAAGCTAGGTACTAGGATTAATGCCTAAGGGTCTTCCACCTAATTGAGATCATGATTATGCTATTTATTTGTAGCTAGGATGTGTACTAAAGATAAATGAGAAGGAAAACCTTACTAGAAGTAGAAAGAATCCTTGAAATAAGGATTAAGCAGTCGAATAACCCAAAAATTGTGGAGTACATCATCAATTGAAAGAACCTACCAATGGAAGAGATGCCATGAGAATATGTCTTATTCTAGTAGAATTACTAACATTTACTCGAGTGTTGAGGACAAGACTTGCTTGAACTGGAGGAGCATGTTAAGACCTATATAAGCCCATGTCAACATTAAAAACCTTTATTAGTCCCTAAGAATTGGGTGATTACATTTATATTGTTATCTTGTTATGTACGAAATCTCTCATGGTCTCATTTTATTATAATTGTACGTGTTATCTTCTATATATATACTAATGACACCTAGTCTTAGAATCGCCAAATATTTTCTTGTACATTGTATTCATTGTAAAAGAAGGTTTCCCCTATGAAGAGGATTGCAACTATTGGTCTCTTATGATTTTTAAACTGCAAGGATTTTAAAAAGTGAGCGAAAAGCATATAAGGTATGGCAAATAAAATTGGAATTGTTTGTGACGTTAGCACAAGATGAAGGATGATGTTAATTTTATCCAAGTTGCAGAGTGATGAAATATTGTGATCTTAATTCTGAAGTGGGGGGGAATGATGCTATCACATAAACCAAGTGTGAGGGAGAATAGTAATCTTAATATTGTCTTAGTTTGAAAGTAAGGGAGGATGGTGATCTTAGTACTAGAGTACCACTAGCTATGATAATACCAAAATTAGAGGGGAAGGTATGAATTCATGAGAAAGCTAGCTTTCTAATTGACTAAGCTCTTGATTGATACAAACCTTTATTAACCTCATTTATTTATATTCAAAATTTTGTGAATGTATAATTGTCTATGATACGCATGCCCGGTGCACATGCAACTTAAAGGATAAGGATACTAATATGGAAACAATTCTCTTTCATGTGATAAACTATAAAACCAATGCATATGATAACTAGGAAGTTTAAAAGTTAGGTGTAACCACAATATTCAAAAAAGACACATTAACCAACAAATCTCTCCTAAAAACAAAGTCAATATAAACTTAACATTAACACATATGTAAATAAATTCAATATAAAAAGTTAAAATAACTAATAACCATCCATATATATATATATATATGAAATTAAATAATAATATATAATAATTATTGAATAAATTAATTAAATGATATAGTTACTTTTTTATTTTTTTAAAAAGGTGAAATACAATTTTTTTATAATTATCTATTTACATTTAAATTACATTTTGAATACAATAAAAAAAACTTAAAACTTAAACATTAAAATTATAAAAACAAACCATTTAAATTTACATTTCCAATAAATTTTAAAGTCTTCAAATAAAACTAATAAAAAAAATTATTAAAAAATACACGCTCTAATCACACTATTGTACTCTACCTTCTTTTCTCTTTCAATCTGATCATCTTGAAACTTTAAATGTACTTCTATTTTTGCATAAGACACTAACTCTGCACAATGAGTTAGAAACACATTGTCAAAAACACAACTTACACATTTCCATCTATAACTTATAAACCTTAACCCTTCGTTGTAGCTCGTTGCTTCCTTAATGTTTCCTTAAATAGAAAAACAAAACCACACTTATCCTGTATCCTGGATTGTAACCACAAATATCAAAACACACTCAATCGCAGATTCAGCATTTCTAGCTATGACTTTATCAGATACTTCTAACGTACCTTTTCAAATTTTTAATATATATGGCCAGATGGAACATTTTTCGAAATCATTTAAGCATCTAAAGAATTGAATGCATCTCATTTCATTTTTCGACTTTCTGGGAAGAACAGCGAGCTGAAGGTCCATAACCAAATAACACAAACTGTGGTGACGGATTGGTTGCGAGGGCTTTACCCTGCACCTGCAATATGCCGGATGATGATCAGGTTGCTTTCCACATAGAAACCAACACCAAAGGGGCACAACCCCATTTCAAAACCAGTCGATGATCACCCACCAGTTCTACTCCATAACATCCTCTACCCCCACTCTGCAGCGTATATTTTGCATACAACATATTCTCCTTGCTTATACTACCTGCGCTATAACCACAATCGAGATGTAGGTCAACAACGTCAGATTTTCTGTTATCAGGTGGGCCACACGCACTACTACTCACAACTCTCTTTGCCATGGCGGGTCCAAAGAATAACCATTCCACCATCGCTCTGGCAAGCCCATGCTGTGGCAGTCCAGCTTCAAGCGAGTCGAAAATGGCGCACAGATCCTGCAGACAACGACAAAAGCTCTCCAAGAAGTTGGCCCTCTTTCTCTCCGCGCCGTGTGGACCCGTAGCGAGCGTAGCGGCCTTGGGATTTAAGTGGCGTGCGGAGACGAGGAATTCCAACAACTGCGATTTGTCTCGCAGATTGAACATGTGAGGCAATTGCCACATGCAATTCACTATTACAATTTCTCCCTCATGGGACGGTAGGACCTCTTTCAGTCCTTTCAAATCTGTTTCCTGGAACGAAAATGGGATCCCCACAGAGCTTGCGTACTCCGACAATCTTCTTCCGGTGTGCCCGGAATAAAGCGGGCATTCTTCATCCTGCTCTGCCCATCTGATCGCCGTGATTCTCAAGTGACCAACATCATAATTTCCATTACTCTTCAGAGCCTCCATTAATGGCGGCCATTGCATGCCCTCCATTATATCAAAGTCAATAACATGGATTCCCACATTTTTAGCACTGCCGGCGGCCGCTACTGCTTCCAGCATACTTTGGTTAGCAGTAAAATGAGGTATCTGTATGTAAGGATAGGCTACATGTAACAGCTTTAAAGCGCCTAGAAAATGCTCCTTACTGCTCTTATCATTGAGCTCCAAATGGGCTAGGGAATTGCCATTGGACTGAAGTAGAGCATGGTAGAGATAGTAAGCCACTCTCTCCATTGTGGAGCCTGTGGGAGAAACCAGCTCTCGCAACCTGCAGAGTATGACCTCCACTACATCTTGTGCTCCCTGCGACGTTGCCTCTGCACATGCTGTCAAGAGATGTAGGAGCCTCAATCCATTGTATTCCATATACTGAAGGGAGCCATGATCGATATCGAGAGAGGACGAGTCTGCCTTGTTTGTGACCACATGAGCACAACCAGGAAGCAGTTGATCCTCAGCAATTAGAGCAGCCGGATGCTCATTGTCTATTGGGATTTGCAAGACAGTGGCATCACTCTGAGGACTCGCTATTGGATCTTCCTCGATATTTTTATTGTCATCTTGGAGATCAGTATACATTCCTGATCTTGGTCAAATGCCAGAAGAAAGAGACACAAGAAAAAGCCTGCTCGCCTGAAGTTCTTTCACGACCAACTAGCACGACGATCGATTGATTAATATATGTTATAAGTCGCTCAACGATCGATTTTCGATCAATACAGAACTAAGGACTTAGTTGAGGCCATTCGCATTTCCTCACACAGAGATGAATCTTATAGTAATTGGGTAGGTGGATTTAATTCGAGTGAGGAATGAGTTTGGGGACCATTGGATTTTCGAGTGAGGAATTAGTTTGGGGACCATTGGCACCCATAGATATGAGTTTTTCTCGTTGATTGGGCAGCTGAACCATGAGGTGACGGAGACAGCCTGACTTTCAGTTGATACATCATCCCAGCTGCGACGTCATTGCATTCCGAAGACATGTAAGATTTCGATACCATTAGTGCTGGAAGAAACTTTTTCTCAGCGGGACACTGAAGTGCTGCAAAATATATTTAGTTGTACCATGATATCTGTCTGCCAGCTGTTAACCTAAAAATGCTGCTGGCAGAAAATTTCAATTACAATAAGGCTGCAAAAGTAAATAACATTAATACTAATTCAGCTGTCTGATACATACAGAAAAGCAGCAGGAAGATTGAATGACTTGAAAAACTGTGAATTATCTTAGATAAGACCTAAAAAGTTTTGATCCCTTGGGTAACGCTTTTTTTAGATTCAATAATTGAATATGGCACAAAATGATTGATGGGTTTGGATTACAAAGTTATAGGTTTAAATTTGGATGGTTGTTATTATAATATCTGAGTTAAGATTATATAATATAAAATAAAATAAATAAAGTTTAGTATAATGTTTAAAAATGAAATTTTATTTTGTTTTTAAATTTAAAAGAATCAATATTTTTTTTTTTAAAGTTTTGACAGATTTAGAAATTAAGATGGATGTTTAAGGTTGGTTTTAATATTAATGAATGGATTCCCAAAATATCAACACCTTGTATCTTTAAACCTTTATTATCCTTTCACATTTACATAATACAATCATAAAATTACACATAAATTATAAAAATAACAAAAAATATCATTATATAAAAAAATAATAAATCACAATTGGAAAAAAATACATTACACAATATATTTAATAGCATTTACAAAAAAATGTTAGTCTATATATAAACATCTTTCATGTGTGAGTTAATGCATAGGCTTGTACAATTAAATTGGAACAACTTTATAATTCTTGTCCTTAATGTGGAACGTCTTAATAACTTTTCATTAGCATTTATAGAAATAATGTTAGTTTATATACAATACATCTTTCCATTCTATAATTAATTGCATGGGTTGTACATAAATTGGAACAACTTTTTCATTAGCATTTATAGAAATAATGTTAGTTTATATACAATACATCTTTCCATTCTATAATTAATTGCATGGGTTGTACATAAATTGGAACAACTTTATAATTCTTGTCTTTATTGGAAATTCAATAACTTTTCAAGTTTTCATGTATTTTAAATAGATTACTAGTTTCATTTATGACTTGCTAGTTAATATTATAAATTTTCAAGTTGAAAGTTGTTGACATGCATATTCACCACAAAAATCACCTTCACTTCTCTTCTCATGGAGTTTGCATACTAATAAACAACTTTTCAATGAGGTGTATACTATAGCTATGTTGTTACACAAAAGCAGATTAGATTACCCTCTATCTACTAGTTATCTAAAACATTCAGAAACAATCACCTTCTATTGCACTTTTTATCCTTTTCACCAATGTTAAAACCAAATTTTAATAACATAGTTTGGAAGTACAACAACAATGTAACATATAAACAAACTTAGCATGAGACAAGTAAACTATACCAACAAACATATCATTATCATTTATGTTCTTCAACCCCAACTATCCACAGTCTGACATTCTCGATCTCTCAATTTCATTAAATAAACATGATCTCTGTGGTTAGAAACATGTAACCTCAGCTACAACTGAAATCAACACACTAAAGCCACCACAAATTCTTCCCATTAAATAATCAATAGCAATATTCTACTTAAGTCCTCTGCAAACAATTACAATACTCAACAACAACAATCTACATGAACAACACTATAAACTAAAGAAAACAAAAAGGGCATGCTTCCATTAAAGCTTCAGATGCATTACTTGGCATTTCCTTTCCTCTCCTTGCATTTTTCCTTTTGGCTTCTCTTGAATCCATCTTCTTCTCTTCAATGAAGAGGGGCAAGGGGTTTAATTTCCTTAAGTAGATTATCTCCCTTTTTTCTCCACACTTGAGTATGTTAAATCCTTATTGGGCAAACACCATGTTCTAAGGTTTGTTATAAGTTTGTCCTTTTGTTGGTCTAAATGACTTTTTGCCACAATCTAAGCATATGAACCACTTGTGCTTCTTTTCACCAAATAGACTTATCCTACCTATGTTGGGCTTCTCTCTCAGTATTTGTGCTTAGTTTTTGCTTGCACTACATTGGAGGGTTGATCGGAACAAATGAGACATTTTTCTTGTACTACATTGGAGAGTTGATTGGAACAATGTTAATACAATCAATGAGATCTACCAAAGGAATATCCGTCTCTGACCAACTCATTTTCTAATGAGGATCATGTAAACTAATTTCCTGATTTTTTTTAGACAAAAAGCATACTTCTATTGCATTCTCACTTCCTTCAACATGCTACTCTTATTGCTTATGTGCATTTGACCTTGCTAATCCTCCACACTACATGCTTATCTTTACATTTCTCTAAGAAGAAGGAATTATCTTGCAAAGTTTACATGTAGCTACGTAGTGCCCAATATTACGACACTTGTAGCATTAAACATTATTTAAGAGAAGAGAAAAGGGATTACTTTTATAATTCTTACCATATTCTCCACTTACATATCCATTAGATGCTTCTATCAGTCTATTTTTCCTTTGAAAATTGTGTCCTTGAGGTGAAAAGGCTATGTTTGTGTGATCATTTGAATTACTTCTCTAGGCATTTCATTGTTGGCGTATTTTTGCTCCTATAGAGCATTTGTTTTTTCTTCTTTGGACACTTACAAGCTGCACAATGTCCAACTTCACGACAATAAAAAGATTTGAGGGGAAATTTACCTTTAGCTTCATGATTTTTTTGATCCTTAGTTGTTTCTTTAATTTATTATCTTCTAAAGTCCTTTTTTTTCTTAACACCTGGTGACTTTAGTTTAGTTGAATGGCATCCACAACATAAGAGATACCATATATGGACAAATGATCTTTTCTTAAAACAACATTTTCTTCCAACTTCTGATTCGAGGCTTTAAGATTCTTAATTTCCTCAAAAGTTGATATAAGTTGCCTTCTAAAACATATATTTTCTTCAAAATCTTTCGACTCAATAAAGGAGCTACTAGATTCACAACTAGTGTCTATTTCACTTATTTCTTGTTCAATATCTTGTTCCCTTACTTAATCTAGGGATTCTTCTATAGACACATGAGAGATTCTATATTCCACACTACCAAAGGGCACCTATTATCTTATAGAGAAGTATCTAGTTTTTCTTTTGCTACAAAAGTAGTTCCTTCTTTACAACCACTAGATGAGAAACTCTCTCTTTCATTAAAACTTGCAACTGAGCAGCTCGAAGATAAATGGAATATTGTTCTATAATAAAAACATAACAACAACTTACGTGTAGATTGCATCTCCTTTGAAGCCTTTGAGTGTTGATAAACAACTTGGCCCCTTGATATAAGGGAATCATCTTCTTGTTTTGATTCATGATCTTCAATACTCTTTGAATCTTTGTATGGTAATGCTTCTTGACATCATTGGCATCCTACGTATTTTTCTCATCTCAATTGACCTCCATTGGTCAGTAATGGACTGGCCAATCTTGGTCCACAAAATCTTCTTAATATCTGTTAACACCCAGGTTGTTCCCTATGACTCCCAAGAGAATACGGCCGGGGTAACCACTAACCAATCTTTGGATTACAGCTTCTAGCCCAGCTGTAATCAGAGAGGGCTCTCTCTGTAAGGTTTGTCTCTGTTCTATGGAGTTTTTAGGCTAGTTATTAAGTGAAAGTTTCTTTGTTTTATGTTTGGTTGGGGGATGATTTCTGATAGTTTTGAAATGTTCTCTGCAGGTAAATTAATCCATTGGGTAATGGAGTCTGTGGCTGTTGGTTTCTTGAAATCATGAGTTTGGTGCAGCTGGAATTATAGGGCCTTTTATATATCTCGTGAAACAAACTTTGGATTGTGATAATGGGGTGTAAACAACCAGTGAAAAGCAGTTAAGAATTTTTCACTAAGCTGGGACGTGAGAAAGGGATGTATTCTTCAAGAGCAGGCTTGAATTCTTGAAACAATAGATCACTGTGATGATATAGTGTGAAAGGTAGCAATTAAGAATTACACTTTCATTACCATAACTGAAGAAAATACATTTATAATAGCTTAGATTGAGTTCAGGGTAATTTGTGATTAAATCCTGGAACTATTCTTTTTCCTTGCTATTAACTACTAAAACATGGGAAAGATGAATGATATATGAAAGATAACAAACATATAATAAAGAGTTACAAGAGAAACTTATTGAGTCATGAGATACGCAGGAATCCTGTAACATTCAGCTATACACCAGCAAAACATCAAGAGACACATAGCTTTGGAAATTCCATCATCCTTTGTATTAATTCTCTGAATATTTACAGTAGAAGAGGAGCAGAATAGATATCAAAAGATTTCTTACATCCAATGTCCAACCCCTGCTAACAAATGCGAGGGGGAATATATAGAAGTCTATTACAAAATATCTCAGGCATTGAGTCATCTGAGAGGGAAAATATCTTCATTAACTCGTACAGAGATTGCAGATGAAAAGTTATTACAATCTTTAATGAACATTTAAAGGCTCTTAACTCCTGTCAGAACAATTTTGACCTTTGGAGCTCACGGAGTCGGTTGAGCGCTTTGATATAACTGCTGAATGACGTGTCTGTGCAGTTGTATCTTTTTGTAGCTTCTCGACCCTGTCACCTGTGACTGCTGATGCTACTGTGGTGGCCAAATACTTGTGCTGAGTTGGCTCAGCCTCTTTCTGCATACCTGCTGATGTGTCTTTATCTTCCTGTGTATGAAAATTTAAATATTTTCAAAAAGTAAAATCACGATTACTGACTTTGATTTAACAGTAATTGTATCAAATTTTCCCACACATCTGGTGTAGGCAATTGATGCTTCAAAATTGACCCCATGGTCTCATCGGCCTCTGTATATTTGTAAAAATGGGAAGGCTCATCAAACAAATGTGTGATTTCATTCATAATAAAAAATAGACTTTCTACCCTGTTGAAAAGGGTTTGTCCTGTTATTGGTCCTGTTTCTTTTGATGAACTAGCTGCCTCTGAAATATGATTTCCTGCAAAAGTGTTTACTCTCTTAGCATATTTCTCATGTGAGAGCAACTTTCTTGATGGCTCCAGCAGGCTAGGCAGACCCCTGTTTTGTAATGCCATAAATCTGTTTTGAAACTTGTTGATGTCTGCTTGCATATCCTGGACTCTTCTTTCCAGGTTCTGGATCGGGTTTCTCAATGTCATGACCCTTTTTATTAGTGAGATGGTCTTTGTCCTGTTTCCAATTCCCATTTTGATGAGCTGGAAGCTTGTTCTGTAGTTTAGCACATTTATCATTCTCGTGGCAATCTCAGGCATACTGCCTAGAGATGCCCTTGCTCGTTGTATCTCTCTATGTGCTTTTCCAATGAGCGTTATTTGCTCATGGATGGCCTCAATATACTCTCACTGATCTATGATAGACTGGCCAATATGGCCCCACACGACCCTTTTGAGCTCAGATGTGACCTTGTCTAGTGTGAGCTCTTTTTCTAGATCAGTTATCTTTTTCTTGAGGGTCTTTACCTCCCTCTCTCTTTCAACCACATTCTGCTTGGACTTGTCATAATTTTCATTTATTTTTGCCAGAGTGTCCTTGGCTTGATTTAGCTCAGACATCTGAGACTCCAAAACTTGAATTTCATTCCTCATCTTTTGCATATCAAGGCTTTCAGCCTGCTCTGTTGTTGGTGCTGAGGTGGATGGTGCTGCCTGCTGTACCTGTTGGCTAGGAGGGGCATTGCTTTGAGGGATTTCCTCAAGATTTATTGTTTGTGGAGGAGGTTCTGAGGTTTTCCCTGCCTCCTTTTGCTGTAATGCTGCCTGCAAGGTGGCCTCTGATTCCTGCAGCTTTTCCTGAGTATGGATGAGCTCTTTTTATAATGTCATCAGTAGAGCAGCTGCATCCTTTTCCTGCCTGAGCTGGGCAACCTCTTCTGTTTGAGGATGAAGAGTTGCTGGGATTTTTAACATCTTCTTTAATGCTGCCATATCAGCATCCCTCAGCTTGAGGATTTCTTGCACTGCTTTAACATCTTTAGGATCATGCCCAAGTTCTATTATAATTTCCTCCAGAGCCTTGATCCTGTTGTCCTTAGCTTGAGAGGAAGCCCTTTCCAGCTCAAGCTGTGCAGCGGTGTTATTTAGGCTGTTTTGCAGCCTATAGTTCACTAGGGTCTTATCTGCCAATGCGGCATAGACCATCTCACCCGTTTGATTATGCAGCTCTATTTGATCCATTGGGTGGATGTCTTTTGACAGGACCTCCAAGTTGGTCCTGATATAATCTGCAGCTGATTGTGGTTGCTTCACTGTTGGTGTAAAATGGCTCATGATCATCTTTCCTTCATGTGTATCATATGTAGACATGAGCCTTTGCTGGTTTGTAGGAGCCATTTTCAATAGGTGATTGTAAAGTTGCAGCTTTAATGGTTCATTTCTGCTCTTGATATCCTTAAACTGCTACTTAATGCTTTTCTCACCTTGCCTCCTTTGTCCTGAGGAGCTCACTTCTCCTACTGCTGCCCTGTCTTGCTCCTGTTGGAAGGAGTGGCTGAGGCCTCCATGCTGGGCAGGCCTGTTCCTGAAGTCTGCCCCATTGGCATTTCTTCTTCAGAGAAGGGATTTAATCTTTGCCTCTTCTCTGGTGATGTGGTAAGGGGAGTTTCCCTATCTATTTTTTTGTTTACGTCCTCCCTTTGAGGGGTTTGGAGGACGGAGGAGTCAATCCTTGAATCTTGCCTTGGGGGTGCCATTTGTGGTGGCTGCTGCTGGGTGGCCATTGGGGCCTCTGCTGTTTGTTCCCCCTGTACCTGTTGGTCCTTTTGCTGCTGTACCTGTTGGGGTGGTTGCACCTGTCCCTGTTGTGCCTGTTGCTCTTCCATGTCCTTCTCCTTACCTTTGCTCTGAGCTTGGCCTGTGGTTTGGACTGCCTCTTGATGTGCTGCAGATGATGAGGCAGCTGCTCCTGCTTAAGGCTTTGGCAGAGCGAATACCTGTGGAGGAGATTCCAAGTCAACCATTTTCAGAAGATGCCTTCTAGCTCTTTCATTCAGTTCTTCTTGTGTGACTGGTTCCTCCAGTGTGCCCCTTCTCCATTTTGGTTGGTTGGCAGATTTTTCAATGTGGGGCAAGCTCACATGGTCATAGCTAGAGAGCTTGTATTTTAGCCTTCTGAAGGATATGGAATGATTAGGGTCATAGGGCTTCCAAAGGAAGCTGGTTTTCAGGCCAAGGCATTCTAGCTTTCTATCAGCTTTGTTCAAGACAAGGTGGCCCTATTGATTTTTTACCTTTAGCTGAGCCTTCTTGCCCTTGCCTGCAAAGTGCACCATATCGACATTCCCAAATTGCCTGAAATATTCAAGGGCAAATAGTCTCATAGGCACATACTTGGGAAATCTGTATGGGGGTAACTCACACCCATATATTCTGATCACGGTGTAGTGTTGCTAATAGTACCAATCCCCTATGCTGTACGCCTTGGATAACTGCAGGATCCTCTGCATCTCATCAGTCAGTCTTGGAGGAGGCAAGCTTAGGAATAAAGACATGGCTGGGTGGATGAAAAGGTATATGAACTCATAGTAGGTATATGGAGAGTAGGTGCTGTTATGAAACACTGAGGTCCAGTACGCCACTGACCTTAGATTGCCTTCTGCATCTATTCTCTTAATATCAAAGGAGAACTTCTCATGTTGATAATATAGAATGAGGTGGTAGATGTAGGAGGTGTATTTGAACACTTTCTCTCTTGATAGGTTCAAGAACTGTTCATGCATCTTATCTGAAATATATGTGGCATAATCATAATAGGTTGGACTCTTGCCAGGGGAAAACATAGTCATCATTACTAGCACAGTTTCATCAATAAATTCAAGTGATTTGTACCCCAAGATGGAACTGATCATGTATGAAAGATCTATACCCAGCTGATTGAGGTAGCCATCAAAAATGGGAGGGTGCAGCACAGTGTCAGAGTTTGTAATGAACAATTGGTTGAGCTTTAGGATTTGTGCATCTGTTAGCATCTTAGCTCCTTGGTTGATCAAATCCAATAGAGACAAGGGGACCAATTTCTTCTGGGTCTTTAACTGCAGCATCTCTCTAATGGCCTCAGGGGTTATGTACAATACCACTGAGCCTGAAGGGTCAAGCACAGCTCTTTGCATGGGGTCATAGCAGACAGCACATAAATGAATCAGGTCAGGGAATTGGTTGACCTGAGGGAGCCTGAATATTGGGAGGAAGGAATCCCAAATGCCTAGTATGTCTGTCCCATCCTTATGTTTGGCCTTAAGCTCATTCAGCAGGTGAAGGTGGAACTTGCATTTTGATGAGGAGTCTTCTAAGATTTGGTAGTCCAAGTCTGCCAACTCCTGCCACTCCAATTCTCTCTGTGGGGCATTTAAAGGAGCAACATTGAGGGCAACTGGTGCAACTGGAGTCTCCATGGTTACTTGGATTGTTTTGGCAAATAAACTGTTGTCTCTTAGACTGGGCAATAGCAAAGAGCACTGCCTGAGTACAGAGGTAAATTTGAAGAATGAAGGGTAACAGGGCAAGTCCACAGAAATTGAAATACTGTTTTGGTTCCTTGAGGAAGCAAGTTCTAGTCTTTAGCAGACCTTTCTCAACAATTGAGTGTAGGTTCCGGGTTTTAGTTCATGACTGCGTGAACGAAAAATGCGGGTTTTCAGTGAAAATTCAGTCTAAAACGGCTTGGCTAGTGAAATTCGACTGTTAATTTTTCAAGAGGGAGCTGGGTGTAGGTAGTTTTCTGGTGAATTTAAGCGTTTTTTGTGCTCAAAGTGATTTTTTTGTATTCACAGAGAAAAACCAGGTTTCAGAGAAGTTTGCACGGACAAATACCTGGTGAATCGATGGCCTGGGTCGGAACAGCAGGTGGGTAGGCGCGCTGAAGATCTCCTGGTTGTTTCGAGCAGGTTGGTGAAGTTTTGGTCGTGAAACACATGCAGAGAGCGCAGCAATGTTTTTTGCAAAAAGTGCAAAAAACGCGCAAAATTTGACAAAATATGGCTTTTTCGGGTCATTGGCGCCTTTTTTAAATGAGTCAGCATGACGTCACCAGGTGGGTCCGGGTTGGATGACGTCAGCATGATGTCATCAGGTGACTTGGTGGCCTATGACTGGTCCACGGGGGCGGTGAGATGGCGGACAAGTGGACCAGTGGTGGGCGGGGCGCGCCGTCATGGCGTTGACGCAGGCGGTGAGGGGGCGCTGACGTCGGCAGACAGGTGGCGCAATATCGGACCACCTCCTATACGACGAGGAATCTGTCAGAGGGGGCTCCGATGGAATTTGGAAGTGACGCATGGACCCCGCGTGACATCAGCGTCTGACAGATATTGGACGATATCTATCGGACGTCGGGGCCGCTCCGAAATTCACGTCGACCGTTGGATTAAAAGAGCTCGATCAGACGGTTATCGGGCCAGGGATCTGCATAGAGGATACGGTCATCGGGTGGGGATTAAAATAATAATTTTCCTTGGAACTTGCGCCCGGCGGGACCCTTCGACATATTAAAGAATTTGATGGTTTTGCAATGTATTTCTTTGTTAAATCATATATAACCGTAAACTTTGGGAAAAGGGCGGAAACTATGGTTTATGAATGATTTATTCGCAAAAATCGCTCAGGGCATCAAAACTTTAGGATAAGCGGGTTTTTAATGAAAATTTTCATGTAAAAAGCGGAAATGGAACCCGACCTTAGGATAAGGCAGGGAAAGTGGGTTTTGCATGCACTTTTTGCTTTTGAGCGGGTATAAGGGTAAAAAAGGGGTTTTTCCAAGGTTTTTAGGGAAAAATGAAGGGTTGACAAGGTAGAATGAGTTCTGATGGAGACAGAGAGGTAAGGCTTGGGTTCTTGAGCTTAACCAGGTGTTAATCCAATTCCCAAATAGTGAATCATATGGCTATAATGCCAAGGAGGGGGTATTTATACAATGCTTAGGATTTATACACCATGGTGTTATAGTAGTAGGGAAAAGGGAAACATAGGGAGCTAGATAATAAAGGTTAGAGGTTAATATGGAGGGAGAAAGTGAATGGAGAGTGATATTACTAAGTTTTCTTGAAAACAACTTAGTTTAAAGAGTAGATCAAAATGAAAAGAACTTTACACAAGAAATGTGGCTTCTAAAGGCCATAAGAACCAACATAAAACCTTGAATCTCTCTTATAAACACATCTTGTGAAGGGAGGTCAGTAATGAGTGATGAATCAGGAAAAAAAAGGAAGTTAGACATTCTTCATTATGTTGTTTTCCTTGTATTTGACTGGCAAAGTTTCAGTTTGGAAGGAACACCACTTCTGCAACCCCATCTACCTACCAACTATTTTGCCTAGCATTTTTTGTTTCTTCTTGGAGGGTGCACTTGGACTTGCAGACCCTTTATGTGCCTTTTCTTTTCCATTGGCTTTTTCCTTTGATTTCCTATCTAGCACT
>APFE031724736.1:2713-16838 GCA_000404065.3 Pinus taeda
TTGTTGTGTGTGGAGCATGATTGTTCAGAGGTCTTTGTTTCAGTCGGATGTATACCCCAGGAAGTTTGTACACCCCTCCATGCGGGGGGGTGCGGGGGGGACTTGTCAATCTGGGCCATTCATTAGGCGAATGATCTGACGGTAGAACTTATGTTTAGTTTAGGGTTTTTTTGCCCTAGAAGGCAATCCCTCTCTTTGTATGAGGACATTGTATTTGGGGCTGTGTAATAGATGTGTATTCGGTGTGTGAGCGAGACACAGAGAGGTGAGACTGTGAGAGAAAACAGAGGATATTACAGCGGATTTGTTGTAGGTTGTGTCTCTTCATTTTGTTGGATAATAGAAAGGAAGGACTGGTTGTTCGAGGTGGACGTAGCCCAAACTGAGTGAACCACGTATATCTGTGTCTCTCTTGTTTTATGTGTTTTCTGTGTTTATATATCTACAATATTTTATGTGTTCCATTGCTCCGTAATATATAATTCTCTAACAAAATCGAGTTATCTCGTTGCAGAGATTCAACAGAAAGAGGAGCTCGAGCCAGAACAACAGTGATTGCGGGAGCAGTAGTAGGATTCTAGAGCATTCCAATCAATTTCCAGTGAAGGAAAGGGAGGCCGCATTATTTCTCAGTAAGGTTGCGCAGAGGAAACATAGAAACTTTAAAGGGTCGGTTCGATTCATCCAGAATGGAGGTCGATGCAATTTCTAGAGGCTGAGAAAATTTCCAGTAACCAAACAAGTCATTTCTAGAGGCAAATTCAAGCAAAAAGACAAATTCTGAACTGTTCCACAGGCAGTGCGAGTAGGGCCTGCACAAACATTGGGGAGAGGCTAACGCGGGGGCATTTCAAGTAGCCCATTTGGGCCAATTTTTGGAGCCAAATCAATTGTGGAGTGAGACATTTTGTCTTGCAAATATTTTGGCTAGATTATCTCCGGAGGATTACCAGTTGGGCATCCAGATTATTGTACTCAGATTTTACTGTTGCATAATGTTGAAGAATCTAGGGGAAGTAGGATTGATGTGATTCTTCTTTAACTTGATAACTATTTGTGAGGAATTTTAATTTTCTTCTTAGCACAATCTTCTCTTTGACATTATTAGAGTGTGTGTTTCTTATTTCATCAAATAGCTACCAAAACCAAAGAGACAAAAACACAAGATGTTTGGCTCCAAGCCAAGGCAAACCTCTCCGCTTGAGAGTAAACCCTTTTAATCTCTTTTTATAGATGTTTAGATGAAGAATACCAATACCCTTGAAAAGATAGACACTAGTTTACCTCCAAGACGATTGTCACTATCCTCTGCTCTGTTGAGTTCAAAATTCCATGCTCTCCGTCTCCTTATGTTCACTGTCTTTGATTCTTCCTTTTCTCGGCTGCCACAGTCCTTTATTTATGTTGATACCTTCGAACAGACTTACATACTCTTTGTTGAGTTCTGTTACTATTTAGATGTACCACCACCAAGAACTGTATCTTCTACTGAGAGTTGAAGTACCACCGAGAGCTTATGCTTATGTGCCACCATCGAGAATTGTGTCTTCTACTGAGAGCTGTAGATACCACTGAGAGCTTTGGTATATGTGCCATGACTGAGAACTGTGTCTTTTACTAAGAGCTATAGATACCGCCGAGAGCTTCCATATATGTGCCACCACCGAGAACTGTGTCTTTTACTGAGAGCTTCCATATATGTGTTCACCGAGAGACGTTGCCACATATATCTACACAAGACACCACAACAAGTAATCACTGTATATATATATATATATATATATATAATGGCGTACACAATCCTTGAATACCTTCAGAGAGCTATCACAGCGTATCGATCTCAGAACAACCTCCGAGATATATTTTACAGACTTCCGAGATGAAAGATATCGCATATTTATGTACTGTAGACTTTCAATATATTTCATTTTTTGGGTATGCGTTCTTTTCTTCATTGATTATGTCTTTTTCACTTGTCTAAAGACTTACGTTACTCCTTGTATATATATGAGTCAACAATGGACTTTTGAGCCAACATGATAGCCTTGTATTCAAGCCAACATATCATCAAGGAGATTCCTTCTTCTTCTTTTTTCGTAGAGCAAATTTGCTGAGGATAGTGACACATCTCTTTAGCCTTTGACCTTATGACTTTCCCTCTACTACATTGGTTTTCCCTCATCTACTAAATTAGTTTTCCCTTCGGGATTTTTCCAAGGACTATTGTCCAAAAATATTGGTGTCATTTTTATTGTGTGCGCATCTATTTTCTTTGTTCCAGTATTTTATTTAGCGTCCGTAGAATTTATTTGTGAAGAATTGCAGTGTGATTTATTCAGATTAATCAAAAAATTAATAAACTATTAACCAAATAGAAGAGTAAATTCCAATTTTTGCAATTTAAGGAAGTTTCACATGGTATCAAAGCATTTTTTATCAAATCAGAGGCTCAATAGCAAGGACGAGAAATTGTGCAAGTTTAGAGGGAATCTGAGCACAAATTTCTCATATTTGCACAACGCACCAAGAAGTCCGAATTGTAGAGGCAAAGGGTTCAATTTCTAGATCTAGGTTGGAGGAAAATTCGATCAACCTCAAATGTTGAGTTTGCAAGTAGTGGATTTACCAGATAGAGGGTTCCGATGAGCAGATCAATTAATCCGTTGAGCAAATCTGGGCACAGTTGGTTTGCAGCAAAGTTTTGCAACAGTAGATCAGCGATGGGTAGAAGAGAAAAGCACACTAAAGAGAATTTCCAAAATTTCTCAGATGGTTTCCAAATCCAATTTCAAGGAGGAGATCCGAGATTTCTAATTGCAGCAGGCCAGAGCGATTTTTCCAATCAGCTAATATGAGCTTCAGGAGCATCAAATTTTGTGCCAGATTCTAGAGTACTTCCAGAAGGTTGAGTGAATTGCCCAATTGAGGTGTTGCAGGTAGAATGAGAGTCGGAGAAGGATTTCCAGAGGCAAGAAGTAGCAGATCTGCACATTCCTAGGGAGTATGAGTAGCAGAAGAGAGGCCAAGCAAGGAAGAGAAGGAGATTTCCAGTTTTAACTTCTAAGTCTCCAATTATTTGAGTTTTCACAAAGATGGTCGCAACAGGTCTCAAAGATCGGGATAGACTTGATGGAGCCTCGAGCTTTGGTGCCTGGAACGCAAGGATGCAATTCCTTTTGGATGATCATGGCCTGAAGGAGTTCGTGACAGCAGTTGTCGTTGTATCGTATACCCTACCCAGCTTCTCGAGTACAGGAAGGATATGGCCAAAGCAAAGAGAATGGTCCTTGATGGAGTTCGAGACCATATTGCCCCACATATTGCAGAGAAAGCAACAGCAAAGGACATGTGTGATACCATTGTAACTTTATACCAAGATCCATCACAGAATCGAAAGATGATTCTCAAGGAGAAGCTGAGGACCACAAAGATGTAGAAGGGTGAAGGCATAACTGCCTACCTCACCAGAATTCAGAATGTCCAAGATGAGATAGCAATGGTAGGGTAGAAACTAGAGGATAGGGTGTTGAAAAGTGTAACTAGGTTCGGTCTTCATAGTGACATATGGAATTGTGATTTTATGTAATTGATGTAAAGTAGAAAATAAAATTATTTTTGTAATGCTTGAATCATGGGTTTCATGATCAAGGATTTTTGAACTAATGAGAATTTTGTTTCTGGGGCTGAATATTTTTTGTGCATGATCTAATTGCTAGTTTTAAAGTTTTTGTTGTGTAAAAGTTAGATACATTAGTGTGTTTCAATTTATTAGTTGAGTGAAGTTAAGTGGAATTTGTTGCCAGATCTAGTGTGTGTACTCGACCTCTCTTCCACAAGCCCTGTTGGCCCTCCACATGTCTGAGGCCTACACAACCTTCTCCTCCACAGGATGCTCTCTTTACAATGACAAGAATGAATCACTCATCCTTGTACTTATACTTTTCCAAAGCATGTAATACCATGGGTTATCAGAATACAATGGGTCATCAAAATACCATGGGTCTATGGGTGCAAAGCCCCATCACTTAGCCCACTTGCCCCACACACGAGAATACTCCCAACGCTACCCAAAACATCAGCATTTATGTTGTATGGAAGCCAAAGCATGGAAATCCTAGTTCCAATGGACCCACTTTTGATGTCTCTAGAGCTTGTCCCCCACACTCCCGCATTTCTACCAACTTGGGACATGTACGAAATGTCCCCAGTTGGGAATGTCTCTAGAATCATGGGAGCATTTTGGGAACTTCTGGTTCATGAATTTGGGAATTGGGAGCAGTTCCACTGACATTTCCTATAAATTCACCTTTCAACCTATATGCCATTTAATTATTAACTTTCAATACATTTTAAGACGGCTTGTCAAAGGAGATATTTGTGGAATACACAGTCATGGATTGTGCTCTTCACAATCCTCAATTGTCATCACAATACTCATCTGTCATTTGTCTATGGTATGAAAGAAGCCATCCTCGTGTGTTGTTCATCTATCAAAATTATCGGAATCGATATTGAGTGGGGAAGAATGCCTCTGCACAATAGTCTATGGACAAAGTCTGCATCCTTCGTGAGGAGACTGAAGGGAAGTCGCCAAAGCAGTAATCTCCAAAATGAAGGTTAGGTCACCCAAGAGGGAAGGTTCAGTTGTCCAAGTTGTGATCCCATTAATATTACATAACAAACATTTTTTAATGGTGCTTTTTACATAATTTATAAGTTCATATGCTTTATAATATAATTGCAGGTTACATAAGCGACTGATATTAATGTATTACATTTTATAATTAAAAATTTTAATATATTTATTTATTTAGATAAATTATATATTATATTAAAAGTTATGTACAAATATTATCTATTATAGTTAAGTTTATAGTTGTAAAGTTAAATTTATCTTTGTTTTTTTAATTATTTTCAATAATATAATATTGCCTCACTCAAATAGCCATGTCTTATAAATTTGGGAAAAACTTCCATCCATCCCATACTCGTACCCATGTTCCTAATGTTCCCACAAATTGTAAACTCGTGTAACATAAAAAGAAATCCAATTGGGCAAAAACTATAGTAGCCTGCCAAAGGGAAAGGACTAATAAACATAGTTCCCATTGTCGAAAAAGTTAGCTTGGACAAGTGTCTTCCACATTGGCTTGGTGTCTAACATGTGGAAGAGTGTCCAAAGTGGTCCCTAAGACATTAACTTTATGTGATATAAAGTTAAACTGACTTTTTTATGCATCACTAATTAATTAAGTGACTTAAGGTGCCCTAAGTTGTGTCAGTGAACAAATTATAACACAATCGTTGATCTTAATGGCTAAGACTCAATTTGAGCCATTAGATTTTAGGAATAGTTACAACTGTTTTAATAAAAAGAAAATCCAAAGGAAAGGACCTTTTTTGTATCTAGAGGAATCAGCAACTAGTCTAGTCTCATACTCACGTGACACGAGATCTATTCCAACCACTACTACTATAACCTCTAGGTGCCTAAAATAGGCAAGAGCTAACCAGCCTGCCATAGGGCATTAAATGACTGGTTAGCTACATGCCCTTTAACTTTATAACACACCCCATTATTTTTCATTTATCTCGTTATGCGCGCGAGTGTGTTATAAAGTTAAAGGGCATGCAGCTAACCAGTCATTTAATGCCCTATGGCAGGCTGGTTAGCTCTTGCCCCTAAAATATGCCCTTTCCGCGGGAATGGGTGAATCGGGGGGGTTTGAAAGTTGAACCTTGAACCTCCTCGCACATAAGACTTCATTTTCACAGCCATCGCCAATTGAGCTGCCCCCCAAGGCTCAAAGGAAAAGAATTATTATTTTTCATTATCTCATTTTGAGAGAGAGAGGAGAAGCGCTGAAGGAAAAGGAGGAGCAACACAAGTTCCAAGAGACTTGGCATGCAATCCTAGGAGAAGATTCCAGCACCCTACACAGAAATCGAGGCTGATTGAATGCACAGATTTCAAGGCTGTTGACTGCATAGAAATTGAGGCATAGTGCACAGAAATCAAGGCTGATTGACTGCACAGATTTTGAGGCTGTTGACTACAAAGAAATCAAGGCACAGTGCTCAGAAATCAAGGCTGATTCACCGCACAGATTGAGGCTGTTGACTGCACAATTTAGGCACCTTGCACAGAAATCAAGGCTGATTCACAGCACAGATTTCGAGGAGTCTAGCACAGATAACGAGAGAAGTAATGCATTTGTTAGTTGGAAAAGTTTGCTGTAAACTCATTTTTCTGTGAGCCTTAATAAAATTCTCTCTACTGGTTTTCTCTTCGGGGTTTTTCCAGTGGCATTGCCCAAAAATTTGTGTCATTTATGAAATTGATTTTCTAAGTTTCCTCTCAGTATTTAAAATCAAGGATTCAATGTGTTTTCTTTCATAAGTTCAGTTTTCAATGCATTTGTGAATGAACATTAAACCCTAACTAGTAAGATACTGACAAACTTATTTGAGATTGAAAACCGATGATTGGGTCAAATAACATTTGCACCTATATCTTTATAGTAATCATCATTTAGTAGTTTTTGATTGGGGGAACTTTATACTATAAAATTATGTTGATGTAATAAAGTCAAGTTATAAATAAATCACGTTAGATGTTGGAGGTTATGAATTAGGAGGTACGTAATATACACATAATGTATGTCTGCCACACCTATGTATTATCACGTTATATTGAAATTATTAGATACTGGCACCGTTATCCCTCTCTTCTTTTTCTGAGCGTTGTGTTTTATGCCAGTCTGTGTGTAAAACTCTGACAAGCATAATAGGGGGGAATTAAGCACTGAAAGTATGTCCAGGCAAAAAGCTGAGAGTAAGTTAGGACATTTCATCAGAAAAAAATAGAAGTAGATCAAATAAACGAGATATGGACCTGTGTTAATAAAAAGACACTCGTAATATACACTGATTATATTTTAGACAATCTGATTCAAAAAGTTTTGTGTTTTGAGATGGACCTGCAGTCAATCCATCGACTGTAGACAATAATGGTGGAATATCAGCTGGGCCGTCGCATTCTCTCTGGGAGAAATGTTCATCAACTGAAGCATTTACCATACTCTCCAGAATGGTAGTGTCCTGCTTGATATTGTTGTGATCTAAGCTGTCATTTGTTGATGATTCAGCCAAACTACCATGAAATCCTACAGCATCCTTGTCAGAAAGTTGCACAGGAAATGTCCTTGCTTTCTCTGTTTTCTCCACTCTGCTATCTGAAATGGAGGTTGCATTACCTGCCCCTTTGCAAAATTCAGTTGTTTCTGGCATTAAAGATGCCTGTTCAATACAGGAGTCTGAGAATAATGAGGATACAGCTTCTGATTCTTGGGTTCTAGCCTCAAAATCAGAATTCTTTCCATCCAAATGAACCTCGTTTCTTTGGTCGACCTTTGACATTTTATCAGACTCCCCAGTTGAAGCAGTACTGTCTGGAGTTTCAGAGAAGCTTTCAGCAAATCCATCAGGCAAAGCATCAGCTTCAGGGAGCTGGCTTACAAGGGAATCTTCCTTTCCAGCCGACATCACAGTTCCTAAGGGCCTGGCAAACTGCAAAACATAAAACTTAAATTAGGTTAATTTTAGAAAATCAAGACAGGATCATTAGATACACTCCAGAGACAATGGCAAACATCAGAAGCCAAGACCGAGTATCTAAGCGAAATATAGATTCTGTGATGCAAGGACTGCTTTTGGAACAATTTTACTTTAGAGTCAAGTAGATTTGGACCTTATGACTTCCTTCTACCAACAACACGCACAACCACTTGAATATGCTTTGCTGAAGTCACTTACTATGCTTATCATGAAGAATGTTGAATGCAAAAATTTAGTCACTAACTACATAAGACAAAAGATTGATATATAATAGTACAATAAGAAGCCCCAGCAACAAGGAACAAACCCCTGTTATATGCTTAGTATATAAACAATGATGATGGAGCCCCTTGGGGTTACCTGCCACTATTATAGCTGGCAGTTGAGCCGCCCTCCATCTCAATATTCCAAGGAAAGGGAGGGGGGTCCTGCAAGGTCTTCCTTTAAGAAAAAACAATGCATACTTGTTTATTAAACACTAGTACATATTCTCAATGGACACATCTCTTTATTATTCAGAGCCCATCGTTGTGTATATATTAGCAGTTCATTGACTGTCTATCACCATCATCTCTTGTATTTTTAATATTAAATGATCTGTAAACTGCCATGGATATTCTATTGGACAGTCGTCACAACAAATTTTACAATTTACCACAAACCATTGCAAAGTTATCCTCTATTATGCAGTGTTTACATATAATTAGAATGCATTATTATAAGCAGAGCACTAAAAATACTGAAATAAACTGACAAAATAAAAACTTAATGAAGCCACAGCAATAAAATAACCACACCATCCACAGAATAAGCATCAGATGTATTGTGGAAAACCCAACCAGAAGGCAAGGACTATGCCTTGCTCTTTTGCAAATAGAAAGAAAGATGAGCTTTCTGTGGAGTTACAATAGCCATTGCAGACTGAATGCCTGCTACCAAGTCTTCAACTTCCTATGTTCTGCTCATAACAACCCACTCCTTTGCTCTGGTCATCTATAGAATAGCAAATTAATACAAATACAAAAGGAACAGGACCCCTTCTTTTCCTTGTGGCTTAATACTGAACATATCCTAATAGTCGTTTGGGGTTAGGGTTTTTTCATGCCGCAACTCTCAATTAGGGTTATGGTTTTGGACCCTTGTGAATCTTCTTCAAAGTCCACACCTGACTAGCTCCAATGTGTAAGTAACAGGAGCTGAAATGGCATCTATCTGATACAATGGTGGTCAAAGCATAGGTCAACTTGTGGGAACCATCACTTCCACAGTCTCCAGTTGAGGTGAGCTTTGGACCATTGGAAGTCTCCCAACAAGTAGAAGAGCTTCAAAGGCTGGGAACTTTGTATGCAAAGTTTTGACCCCAAAAATGGCCATTTAATGCCAGAAGTTTCAGGACCCCAAATTACCACAATAGGATCTGCCCCAAAATGAACCAAGTCCATGACTCCAATTTTTCACTCCAAAAGTACCAAACAGATGGCAATTATATAGTTATCCATTTTGGATCATTAATATATTTTTCTACAAAATTTCTGAGTATGTGCTTCCAAGTGGAACAAAGAGGAAGAAGCAGAATGTGAACACATAATAGCGAAAAGCACTCCGAAAGTCTGCATCAATGCTAGATACCTACAACCCTTCTGTGCATCTTGAAAGAGAAAATAAAGAATCAAGTCATGCCTAAATCCTTATTTCCACCTCTTCACAATCCCGACTACTCGAACTTTAGTTTCAGCTACTGGTACTCCAACTTTGTCTAGTATAACTGCTGCTCAGCAGCACTTTCAAAACCTTTCTGAGGACACTCGAGCAACTAAACAATAATTAAACCATCTATTAGGAGTCTTGTCAAAGATGTAGATATCACACGTGTGTCGCCAAGCCAACTGTTGGACAATTCCTCAACGTGTCATCTTCCAAGTTCCCTGTCATTACTAATATTTTTTGTTTCTAGTTCCTACTTTGATGGTATCTTTGATATTGATCATCTCCTTTTGAGGCATCAGCTTGTACCATTACCATGACATTCACCCTTTATGCCTAGACCTACAGTAGCCCTGACCTTCCACTGAAAGTTAAATCTCTATCTATTGATCAAAAAGAGTACATACAAGATTATCAAAAGTCATGAGTATGTCTCTTAGCACAGATCAGATATAGTGATGCCAACCCTGCAGATGAGAAAAAAGTTCATTCCTAAGGACTAGAAATTAATAACATCATAGAAAACCTAATAGCAATTAAATAGGGCAAAGTCTAGCCAAATACTTTGACAAAATCACTGAGAACCCCAAGAGACAACTACGATCAACTTTTCAGCCTTTGGATAAACAGGGATGGTCCAAGTTTAATTCATTTGACATCCTATATTCTGAAACAGGAAAGGGACCTCCATGTGAGCCAAGATGAATCACTTGACAGCTCCGTGGGTGTTGCCAAGCCCACGTAATGCTATTATTAGTTGCTGTATTTTCCAGTCCCATTGGCCTATTTGATAATTAGTGAATAATAAAATAACTTATTTCTTCTGTTTTCTCTCTTAATGGCAATTTAATACCATAGGAATTCAAACTGATTTCCTCATTAGCTTCTGCTACTTTTCTAAGATCCACCTTGAGTCAGTCATCCTAATGAACCATAGAGGCCTTCCAACTTCACCCTCTAAAGAGTCTAAAAAACAACACTCAATAGATTCCATGCAATTAGAGCCTAGACTATTGAGCCCAAATCTACTTTGGGTGCATCATTTATTTCCTACCGATGAGCAGCACAATTCAGAGTAGTTCCCAACCTTCCATGCAAAAGGCTGAATCATTTAGAGAGCAGAAACATATCCACATTATTTTTTATGAGCAACTGCTTAATTGCAGTAGTATGGTTATGAGTTCCATGCGAGGATATTGTCTAACAAGACACCCATTTTCTGGGCCTTAATTGATGCCCTTAATACATCTGGATTGCCAGATTGAAATTCCATGATAAGGTAACCTCCATCAAGAAGTCATGTTTCAAGATTTGTCGAAAACAGACTCCGTTTGACCTGTTTTCAATAGTGGCACCTTTCACCTATGTTGCCTAATATATGATGGGCAGAGGAATGTTAGTTGTAAAAAATAAAAATCTGGAATTAAATACCATGTGGCTTTTCCATATATGCTGTGAATGAATGAAATATTATTTATTCAATCGAGGCAGAGTGATCAAGGGGATTTGAACCATGACAGCTCCTTTCAGAAGTCTTATGCACCCATCCACAAACTGAAAGTCCTCCATGTGCTTTGTTGAGAATGTAATTTTTTCTAGTCTACGTGGCTGCTACCCTAATGTTCTCTTATTAAATAACTCGAAGACAGAATTGCAGAAAATAAAATTTCTGAACATTACATCAATCACAGAGTGGATGAAAAATGAATAGTAGAAGAAATAAAACAAATACAAAGGGATTCCTCCTCCTAATCAGTTTTCCATTCCTTCGATCAAAGCTTACAATGTGACCTCTGCAGGTATTAACCAGCAGCTGTACAGTCATTAAATCTCCTAGATCTAAAGTGTACAGCCTGTGTAAGAAAGAAAAAACCTACAGCAATATGGCCTGCTCCTTTGTGCCTATTCTGAATAACTAATCAGTCTTCCCCTTCTCTCAAATTGAAGCACACTTAAACCATGGCTAGGACTCTCCAATGCCTCCAAACCCTAGCTAGAGCAACCACCATAACTAGCAAATCCTACCCAGTAATACAAAGACCTAGAAATGCATCCCACTAGGCTATCTTGCCACATCAAAGGCTCCATAACAGGCTAGCATCAACACCAACCTAAGTTGCACGAAACGGGGAAACGGGTACGAGTTTCCGAAACGGGCACAGGTATGAAATATGACCCCCCAAATTTTGGAAACGGGGAAATGCAAATATAATTTATTATAAATTATAATATATTAGGACATTTAAGAATATTGCATCATAAAGCATCATTAATGATACATTCTAATTTTTTACATTAATTAAGTCAATTGTCAATGCATAACCATAGTCTCTACAATTCATCACATTAACTCAATGAATATCACAATAAGAAAATAGCAATTACCAAAATCAGCCGGAAAATCTAATTTCTGTCTTCGTGTTGATGGAGCTCCTCTACATAGTAACAACCTTAGGTCCTTGATTAAATATAAAGTTCCATAACTAGTACCCCATGTGCTCTGATTAATTGGAGTCTCCCTGATAGAGGGCTTGTTCTGTGATTAAGTACAGTTCCATACACTAGTCAACAGTGACAAAGATCCAACTGGAGACCTTGCAATCCCCAGATCCTGAAAACTGAAAAAACAGATAAGTCTACTGAATTTTTGAGTGAATCTAAAATCTACTTTCTCCATATGAAATTCCAATGAGGGTCGAACCACGCCAAACATCTGATAAATTTTCAATAAGAAATTACATTACATGGAACTGCTATTTTTCAATACTAGCCATAGTCTTCGAACATAGAGGTTGCCCTCAAAAAATCCTCTTTTTTATAAACTTGAGAAAACATCTGAAGCAGTCAGAAAAATATTTTTAGTCCCGCCCATAAAAAATTAGAAGCGAAAAATAAAAAATAAAATACAAGAAAAGTAAGTTATGAAGCCGGAAACTCCGTCGTACGGCCAGAAAACTCGTTTCCGGCCGTACCGGCCACATTTCCTCCTCGAGAAATGGGCCAGTATGGCCGGAAACGAGTTTCCAGACCGTACGATACGACTTTCCTCGTTTCCGGCCGGAAATGGACCCTTCTCCAACGTTTCCTGCAACTTAGACACCAACATGTTCACGCTTGATCTTTCTCCAAGTTTGCCTCACACAAGCTCTACAAGCAAAGTGCTCGAAGTCTCCTCTAGGGTTTCTTTGCTACAAACCCCAGGTCTTTCTCACACAAGGACTCAAAACCCAACACGTCAAGTTTCCTCAAGATTTTGCCTCACACAAACCGTAATGCTTTTCTCCCTTGCATAAAGAAAACTACAAAGACTCAAGATATGTTCATCTTCAAGATAAAATGATCTAATAAACTCTCACGTGCTTTCTACACATATGCTACATGAATACTACAACAAAAGATTCTCTACTCCCTTTATATATAATAGGTGAGGGATGCCAACAATAGTGAAGTGGACTAGCTCTACAAGCAACCTAGTCTAATCCTCAAGATAATGTCCCCAAGTGAAGCACTCTCTCTCCAAGGTGTACACATGTCGAGACAAGGCTCTTCAAGTGGTGTGCTCTGCAAGCATGGGCTCCAAGTGTCAAGCGCTCCCCATCACAATGCTCCTTGCTCCCCAAGGCAAGCATCCAATGGTCCAATGCTCCTTCAAATAGGTGTCTCAACTCTCAAGTCCTCATACAACTCAAAGCAGCATGCCCTCAAACCAAGCATCCTCAACTCAAGATCTCATGCTCCTAAGGTATGCCAAGTGGTCCTAGTGCTCCTAAGGATAAGCACACTCTCTCCTAGTTTCCAGTGCTCCTTCCCGCGGTAGATCGAACACCCATGCAAACAACCATCCTCCTCAACACACCCACCATGTAGAAGATATCAATGCCACATTGTGAAATTTCTGCTACCGTGAAGGTGCTATTAACCCAATTTATTATTTCTATTACTTATACACAGCAAATTTAAATCTTCAGCTGAAAGTAATGAATAAAAACATAAATAGCACCATTCATGTCATGTCCCCAATAAATAATTTTTCTAAGGGGAAATACCAATTTTGTAGAATTGGCGATTAATAAATACTTTGGCTTCTAAACTTAGGAGAGTGGATATGGAGGCACAAATTAACTTTGAAGAGAGAAAATTAAAGTGTTGGTGGGTTGTGGGGGCCACCCAAAAGAAAGGGAATCAAACCCCTCAGGAGAAAATTGAATCACAATAAAGGAGAAGGGGAAAAAGGGGTCGAACTAGTGGAGCCCACAAGGTGGAGATAAGCATCAATTATAAATAGAAAAGGAAGCATCATTTGAGGGGCTTTTTGACTTGCGATTTCAGACATAGAGTTTGTTGGAGCTGCTTAGCCAAGTTAACTGTTGTTGTTTAGCACAAGGGATTTCCAAGCGGAAACCCTGATTCTCTTTCAGTGTGTTGACTACTGGAGTAGCACCTGATGATTTGGTGAAGACTCCATGCCCAAGGATGATCCAGAGGACACTTGTACCATCAGATGTCATCAGTCAACAGAGTTTTTTAACTCTCCTTCTATCTTCTCATCATCTTTCTTCTGAAGTACCCATATTCCACACCCTGCGGGGAATTGTAATAAGTGATGTTAGTATGATGTTTCTTGAATTTGTAACAGGGCTAGGATGTGGGACTCGATCAGCAAACGAGTACACCTTGCAGTGTTTTTTTTATCCGGTTAATTATCCCTTCTTTTCCCTTCTTTTTCAGAGGTGGATAATTCTCTGGATTTTTTCACTCGTGCACACCCCAAAGCCGAGGTGACGGTTTGAAGATTGAGCCCCTG
>APFE031724736.1:19905-89237 GCA_000404065.3 Pinus taeda
TATCTTAATCGTGTCTCGTGTCTCCCAACCAACTGGTCGACAGTTGGTCTTCATCATCTCTCAGGGTCTACCCCCCTTGGCCGCGGGAGACAGGCTTAAACGGAGGGATCGAGGATCAGAGTGACAGCCCCCGGTCTGAGCGTTGTCATGCCAATCCGCGCGACAACACAGTGAACCAAGAGTGTCACCCTAGGAGAGAATTTTGGAGCTGATTGGAGGATTGATTTTCCAGCAGTTGGGAGCCATTTCATCAATTGCTTCAGCAAGTGCGAGTTTTATGGGGGTCGCAGAGGCAGAATTGCGTGGAGTTTGGAGAGCAGGTTCATGGAGGAGTTTCACCAAGAGAAATTGTAGAATTTGAGATTTCTCCTTGGAGCAAGACGAGATTCTTGGGTCATTTGCAGAGTTGGAGATTACTGCATTTGAGAGGGCCGAATTTATCACCTTTAGGACTGCATAGGGGTTTTTTGGGTTTTTTGGGCATTATTACAGCGCAAGTGTTGGAGTGGGATTTTGAACAAGGGTGGGGCAGGAATTTCATACATAATTCCGAAGACATTTTCCAGAGGATTTTCCGGCCATTTGAGGGAGGATTTGGAGCAGAATTGCAGCAGAGATTATGGGTTGGATGCAGAGCCAGCAATTCAAGATTTCGCACTAATTTTGGGCATTTCCGGGTAGTTGGAATTAGCCCAAAAGATTTCTTGGTTTGGTCAGTTGGGGGCTGAGAAGCTTGTCTCTAATTTTGCAGAATGTTTGGGGCAGATTTGAGGACCCAAATCACAGCACAATGTATACCATGTGTCTTGGTTGAAAAAGGCATTGAGACAATAGGTGACAGCTGCTACAGAGTTAACCCCTATGGATGATGAGGGGCACTTGATTTTGGTACCAGAGACATTTTGCATAGTATTTTCCAGCCATTTGAGAGAAGATTTGGAGAAGAATTGGAACAGAGCTTTTGGGTTGGATGAAAGGCCAGCAGTTGAAGATTTTGCACTAATTTTGCGCATTTCCTGGTAGTCTGAATTAGCCCAAAAGATTTTTGGGTTTGGTCGGTTAGGGGCTGAGGAGCTTGTTTCTAATTTTGCAAAAATTTTGGCGCAGATTCAAGGACCCGGATCACAGTTTGCCTCCAAGGGCAGCAGTCGTTATTTTCTGAGCAGAGCGTACAACCAATGAGCCAATTTCCATGTGGAGATTTTCTCTTCTTTACCTAGGTTTTGCATGCTTGTTGTACCAAGCCTGAGTGCACTCATTCCACTTCATTTTGTACAAGGATTGGTTTGCAAATTGTAAGAAAATGGCTAAGATTTGTTATTCCTGCTTGATGGTGTTCTGATTGTAATTGCATGTGTGGAGTTGCAGCTTGCAAGTTATATTTATTTGTTGTAGCTTAGTTCATGGTTTCATATACACTGTATTTCTCTAGTTAGAATATTACAATTCACCAAATAAAAAATTGCAGTGGAATACACAAGAAATCAATCACACAAATGACAAATATTTTTGGACAAAGGTCCCTAGAAAAACCCCAATGTAGGAAAATCAGTCTTCAATCTAAGGGTTTTATTAATATCTTCAGCAAATCTGCTATTGAGAAATTACATAAACTGCTCCAGCAAAACTCCGTCAAAATTATCTTCACCACTATTGATCAAATCGAACTAGGAAAACCCCACGACTTCCCTTCTGCAAATCGCACTACATCTCTGGCAACTTGCAAAGCCTCCCCAACAATTCACACAACTTCCTGGCTAACTCACACAGCGTCCGGGCAAAATTACACTGCATCTGGAAAAACTCGCACAGCCTCTGGAAACTTGTTCTGCAACTCACACTCGCTAATCTAGCAATTCACACTGCCTCTGCGAAATTGGAACTACCTTCCGAAAATAACTCAGCCCTCTCTACAGATAATAATCTGGCTAGCAAAACTCCCTCTAAAACTCAGAGGTTGGAATTCTTCTCGGATGAAGAATAAACCTGCATAATTCTTCCTCAATCACTGTTATTGAAAGCCTCTTGGTGTCTTACTGAATACTCACCCAACAATACTTACTCGATGTGTCTCCAAAGCTGCCCATCGACTTCCATTCATAATCTCTCATTCACAAATGAATGGCCAAGATTAGAAGTTATCGTGTCCCAATCAATGGCTAAGATCATCTTAGAAACTTTCATGAAGCTTCTAGAGGTAAATCAATATTATCTCAACTAATGTCAATTAATTATCCACTTTCCCCATGTTTTAACTTAAGAAATATTTAAAAATCACTAATTGACTTCATTAAGATATTTTCCCTAGGTGAAACTTAGGAAAAACTACATGGGCTTGGAGATAATTAATTCCTCTGTGTTCCTAGCCTCAATGACACCTTTCAAAGCTAGAACACTTGTCTGAGCTACAATATTTAACACACATAGGATAGCCAATCTCCTCAAGAAGAGCGGCAGATCTAGCACCACAAGGGCAAGATTCAGCTATATTGATCATTATTGTACAAAAATTCGACAATGGTACAAAATCCCACAAATTTTTCATATTGTACAAATACAATAAGGTCACCTTATTTTTTGTTGTCTTTGATACTATACCTCATATATTTGATCCCCCTCCACTCATAAACCCAAAAATCAAAACACCTAAAAACCTCAAAAACAAAAACAAAAGAAAATCTCAGACACCTATAAATATAAACTAATCTTTAAAATTTTCAAGAAATTATTTAATTATTCTGATTTATTGGGCTTTTGAGGGTGAAATTCTTCTAAAATTTTGAACAAAATGCGTTATTTTGTAACTATCATATGTACACTTCCATATGGAACTGTACTAGATTTTTTCATTGTGTATTATTTTGTATCAGAGTCATGCTAGATCTTTTCATTATGTATATTTTCTATATTTAGTCACATTCAAATTCAAATTTCCATACATGAATGTTACCGCTATGTCTAGCACCAAGCCCAAGGTCAAGCGGCCACCTATAGAAACCTCCAAATGTCATCAGCCAAAAGGTCTAAGATACAACTAAGGGGTCAAGGCTTCACCATGCACTCCATATCTCATGAAGGCACCCCTAGCATTGTGTAAACACTTTCAAACAACCTCAAAATCTAACATGAAGAACATTGTCTTGTTTTGCTTTAATTCAAGAAGTGAAAGAGAGTTAAAGTTGTTATTTCCTTATGGTTTGATGATGGAAAGAGCATTGATTGATAGGGTTCTAGTGTTGGAAAACAACACAACTTTCAACTTCAAAGAAATGGTTTTGAAAATGTCTCTTTGGACCAGGTGGATCAATAGCACTCCCAATGCCTATGCTAACATATGATTTCCCCCCTTTCAAGTCGAAATATGATATGGATGATAGTATCAGATGTTTTAAGAGAGATTATAGGAATCCAATGTGGAAAGGGTGGAAAATCCGAACATCATATTTAACACTTGGAGTGAAAAGGAGTTCTTAATCCTTGTTGCCCTTACTTATCTAACAAAAAATCAAGCATGCTATCCTCTAAGAACAGATCTTAGTCAACGTACTTCCAAATTGAGGCATGTCATGTCCGACCTGGAGTTCAAGTGATTAAGTATGTTGATCTTTGTAAAGTAATCAACCCATTATAGTACCCAAATAAAAAAATAATTGTTCAGGTGAGAAACCTAATTATTATTGAAGGGTAGTTGTAAGGTTAGAATAAGTTAGTAATCATTGTTATTTGTTTTTTTAACCATGGTGAATCGATAAACGTTGGAGTAATTTGGGCGAAACCTAAGATCAAATCTTCCGGTTGCCACTATAATACCAAGAGTATATCCAACAACCCATAAGCTAGATATACCAATAACTTATGACTTACCAAAGGATGAGACATACACGAATAAGGGGGCGCCTACTCATCGAACCTTATCACAATGGCCCAACATTGATAATTTTCGTTGAAAATCCTACAACTACTATGATGAACAATCTGGAACTAAACGTTCTTTCACCAAGACACAAAATTTTCTTAACAATGGATAAGCAGTGGAATAATTACATAGATAAAGACACAGTCACACAAATACACAGTTATTTTTCTAGGGAAACTCAACTGTGAAAACCCTCTCCTTTGTTGTAGAATTTATCGATGGAATCTGAGCAATTAGATCTCTTACAAGGCAATTTATCACACTGATAACTAACTCGTTCTCTTTGCTACATTGAAGAACCACCGGCATAACAACAAAGAAAAAAATCATTCAACAACAATGCACACACCAAGCTCTCAACATATTTCATTAACAAAACCATATATTTATACATGAAGAGAGGCCTTCGGGAATCTTCCATCTCCACAAATCACTCCACCAATCTTTCCAGAAATCTCTCCATAAATTTCTCTCACACAAAATAACAACTTTAATATTTGATATTTAGCAAATGATTCATTATTCCATCATTTCTCCCCATAATAATCATTTGGAAATCTTCCAAGATCATCTTTGAACTTGCAAAACTTTTCCTTAGATAGTGCTTTAATGAATATATCAGCGACCTATTCATCTTTTTTGCAATACTCGATCTTGACCACTCCTTACTGAACCAATTCCCGAACAAAATGATATTGGATATCAATATGCTTGGTCTTCTTATGAAAAAAGAGATTCTTGGTCATTTGAATAGCACTTTGATTATCACATATCAACTGAGTGGGCTGCTCTTGTTTCTCATGTAGATCCTCTAGAATTCTTCTCAACCAAACTGCTTCACATGATGTTGTCATTGTCACTTTATACTCTGCTTTTGTTGTGGAAAGAGACAATGTAGGTTGCTTGTTAGTACTCCAAGCAACTACTACTGAACCCATGCTAAATGAATACCCTCAAGTTGATTTCTAGTCATCCATGCATCCAGCCAAATCTGAATCCGTATAACCAATCAGCCTAAAATCTTTTGTATATCTGTATACCAAACCATAACCAACTGATCTACGCAAATATCTTAAAATCCTCTTTGTTGCTTTCCAATGCAATTCCTTGGGTTTTGCCAT
Organism: Pinus taeda; assembly: GCA_000404065.3. Taxonomy (NCBI): domain Eukaryota; kingdom Viridiplantae; phylum Streptophyta; class Pinopsida; order Pinales; family Pinaceae; genus Pinus; species Pinus taeda. Next base: position 24,943 of record APFE031724736.1, read on the forward strand.
ATATCTTGATACCATACTGACTGCAAAAGAAATATTTGGTCGAGTTGTAGTTAAGGAGATCAAACTTCCAACCAATTGACGACACAAAATAACATCAACTAAATTGGAGTCATCATGTATGTATAACTTCAACCCAACTTCCAAAGGAGTTGTCGTTGTCTTGCAACTCAACATTTTGAATTTTTTAAAAATGTCCCAAGTATACTTGACTTGTGACATGAAAATACCATCTTCCTTCTACTAGACTTCAATACCCAAGAAGTAATGCAATCCACCAAGATCTGTCATCTCAAACTCAGTAATCATATGTGACTTAAATCTTTGAAAGAGTTCATCATTGTTTTGTGTAGATCAAATCATCAACATATATGACAATTGTCAAAACCTCTTGTCCTGACTGAAAGATATAAAGATTGAGCTCAGATAAACTTTTAACTTAACCATAATCCTAGAAGTACTTATCAATTCTTGAATACCATTGCCTTGGCGCTTGCTTTAGACCATATAAGGCATTCTTCAACTTATAAACATAATCTTATTTTCCTGGAATTTCAAATCCCTCAAGCTGCTCCACATAAATTTATTCATCTACATAACCATTCAGAATAGTTAATTTAACATCCATCTGAAAAATTGACCAATTGTCCTATGCAGCGAATGCAAGAACCATTCTAATTGTATCCAACTTCGCCACTAGAACAAATGTCTCAATGCAATCAATGCCTTCATTTTGTGCATATCCCTTTACAACTAAACGAGCCTTGTACTTATCAATTGTGTCATTTGATTTATTCTTGCTTTTATAAATCTTCTTAGAGCCTATTACATATTTTCCTTTTGGTAATTTGACCAAGTCCCATGTATCATTTTTCACCAAGGCATTCAATTATACTTCCATAGCTTCAATCCATTCATTCTTTCTTGATGCTTCTGCATAATCTTGTGGTTCATCCATTTTAATTACTTGTCGCATAAGTGCATAATTCACTAGAGGACTTTGAGATCTAGTAACCCTTCTTTCAAATTTTATATCCAACATACTGCTTTCTGAATGACCCCTTTCAAGCCACTTAGGCTTCTTGTTAACTTCATCTATTTTTACTGACTTGGAATTTGATTCATCACCAATATTCACTACATCTTTCCTCAATTCTAATTGTACCTATTTTGGCTAATAGATTCCCTACTCAACTAATGCAAGATGGCCAAATTAGGTTTCTCGACTACCCTTCAATAATCTCTTTCAAGATGGCCAAATTTTTGCCAATAATAACATTGTGGTCCTCCACCTCTTCCCCCATTTTTGCCTCCATCTCTTCCTTGTCCTCTTCTGCGAGATCCATCTCTGCCTCTAACTTTGAACTGATTGGGTTTCCTTCCTCTGCCTCTCGAAGGAGATGAATTTCCTTGTGAACTTTGTTGATTTCTATTTTGACTCTGACTATGATATTGACCCCTGCTCCTTCCTCTATGCTTTGCAGAAAAGGCATGTTCCACTTGCTCAGATGGTTGATTCACTTCAACAGTTAACAAGAATCCACTTAATTCATCAATTTTCATTGTATTTAAATCTTCAAGACCATAATACTGGTGGTGACCATCTGAAACTTGGGCATAACACTTCTTAAAATCTTTTAAATTAGCCTTCTTTCTAGAACATCTTCACCTAATGACCTCATATGATTAACAAGATCTTACATTTTTGTGATGTAATCATGAATGGATTCATTACTTTGCATATGCACATTTTCAAATGTTTGCAATTTAGCTACAGCAACACCTGCATATGTGTTATTAAAGATATCCCATGCTTCTTTGGATGATACTACACCATTGATTCTTGGAAATATAGACTCTTCAACAGCGCTTCCTATAAGTGAAGGTGCTTCATCATCCTTCTTAATATGTTCTTTAAGAGATTTCTTTTCATCATCACTTAATGCTTTGAATTCATCATGAGAAGGCACAGTGTATCCATCAATTACAAGTTCTCTTAAATCCTTAATGATGAATAAAGGTTGCATGTATTTGCTCCAATAAAAATAGTTTGTGCCAACAAGTTTAGGCAGTACAATATTGCTTGTCACACAAAAGAACACAATGTGTCCCACTTCTACCCGGGACAAGAACCAATGTCCCAAAAAATTGGGACTCAACCACCACCACAAAATATCCTTTTTATTATAATAGTAGATACAAGATGGCGCAACAAATGTGCAATTACAATCAATTTCTCTTTAAGAATGAAGTAATCACCAATGAAGATGATTGATACTTCACACCTTCAATTTCATCTTTATTACAAATCCCTTTTTCTTAAAAGCAAAAAAAAAAATATTACAAAATATCCCTTTTATGAAAAACATGCATACCCTCAATTTAAAAAAGCAAATACAAACTCAAAATCCATTCATTCTCTCTAAGGCTTCAAAAGGCATCCTCTCTCATGCTTCAAATCCCCACTAACTCTCTTAAACTCATATATCTTTCATTAATATATTATCACATAATTAAGAAATGGGGAGAATTTAAAGTTCATGAAATGAAATTTTAAACTTCATGATAAAGTCATTCTACTCTAATTCATTTCACGTGAACTTTTAACTTAATGGAAAACGAACTCCATGGATACGACATTTAATATATCCTCAAACTAGTGGGTTTATCAATGATGAGTATTACACTCACACATCACGCAAGTCCCACTCGACTTACATTATTTCAACGCAGCGTTCAAAATTCAACTTCCCAACTGCCTTCACATGTCGTTTCGCTCTTTCTCCACGCTGAGAAAAAAAAAAAAAAAACGATTTGATCACACACTGATATGCAATCATCCCCACTAGCAGACCACAGCGTCGACTTACTCCATGCACAGGATGTTACACAACAACTATGTCTTACTCCATGCATAGGTCCACTTCAGACACGCATTCATTGGTCGCTCCAACATCCACACGTATTGTCTCAGCACTAGCTCCACTATATACTCCACTCAAACTCCAATGCATTAATAGAATGACTCCAAACATTAAACACAAACAATTGCTCGCAACAAGAGAACGATTAAGGAAGACTTCCACGCACAGTTCGGCAAACATTGAAGATCTCACCCATTTATGAAATTGCATGCAACAATTTGTAGCATCTATCACAGGTCTCACACCACAGCATACACAACTCCATGATGTCCCATGCTTGAGTTGCTTTGATACCAAATGAAGAATCACCAGCATAACAACAAAGCAAAAAACAACATTCAACAACAATGCACACACCAAGCTCTCAACATATTTCATTATCAAAACCAAGTATTTATAGTTATATATGAGGAGAGGCCTTCAGGAATCTACCATATCCACAAATCTCTCTACCATTTCCTATAATTTCTCAACAATCATGCCACAAATCACTCCAACTTTAATATTTCACATCTAACAAATGATTCATTATTCCATCATACACTAGCTAGAAACACCCTGCTACAACATTTACCCAACTCCTCCTTGCTTATGGCCTACCTGATCCTCTTTCCTTGTGTAGGAGATCTCCTATTTCCTAGCGCAAATCTAGCTACAAGAAGGTGTCTCTATCACTACGTATTGGACCCTCCAAAATATGCTCTACCAACAAGGCTCTCACACAAACTGGTGCAAACTCTCACAATCTAGTGAGTTGTATCTTGTCACAGTCCTTCATGAGCAAAACAACCGATTACAATTGTGCCTTTCGACCTCCTTATAAGCAATTCGTATAGGGTAAACCTGGCAAGTTGTATTTTAGGAATTCGACTTGTGATTGATGAGTTAACTGAGTCAAATTGACTCTTGTAACTCGTTTAGTCCCAATTTAAAACTTGAGACTCAATCACTCGTCCTTCTCCCAATCAAACTCGCACTAGAAGACAACAACTGAACCTTCCACTCCTAAATATCGGTCAAACTACTTCATGAACTGTCCTAACTTGTAGGAACTCACCCTAAATTTTAGGAACTCATTCTAACTTTTAGGAACCCATGCATGCTAAGGAAAATTGCTTCTTGGTCTCTTTGACTAATGCGCAAGTCAAAGAAGGACCTTCTTGCTACTATTTTCAACACTCCCTCTTAGCAAGGAAGGTGATTCTAGAAGAACCTCATGCACCTGGATCTATCTCCAATACTACCACATTCTCTGCTGCTGCAGCTACTTCCATTGAACTAGAAGACTTCCCTATTTATGTTGTGGAACCTAATCTAAAGACTTGTTCTTTCCCACCGTGCTCTGCGAGTCTATCACCTCAATCATATGTACCATGTACCTCGTGTACCTTTGTGGTTGCTTCTTCTGCCTAAAGGCAGTACTGGGAGATCTAACTCTCTTCTGATTCTCCCCAAACAAATCCTTTGCCCACTTGGCTCGAACTTTCCCTATACTGGAAGTCACTGACTGAGTGGCTGCCTCCACTTGCCTGGGGCTCTGCTTCTCATCATCCTGTTGGTTGGCCCAACTACCAACTCGCTTAAACTCAAACTGAGATACTGGTTGAGGCTCCATCTTGAGAGCTCTATCTTGCTATCGCTCAACCACCACTTTTCTACTCTTAAGCTCTCCCTACCTTACTGCTCAACACTGCATCTGTCTGTTAGTTTTTGTAGCATAGAATGGCATTCTAGTCTCAAATTTTGTGGAGAGGCTAAAACACGTGAGATCTCTAGAACCCAGAAATCGTTTCTAGAAATTCCACCTAGAGATAGCTCAATTAAATTAATTGATCGATAATTAAAATGTATAAGTCTAACTTAGGGAAATAGTTTAATTAAAGGGAATTAATTGAGAAATGTGAGAATTCTCTAGAAACTCACATGGATCGACTTAGAGATGATCTCAGTGGTCGATAAGGACTTAATCGTGGTCGTTGGTGATCCAACTGGAGATTATAAGAGCAGGTCGATGGGTTGGAAAAGAACACAATAGGAAGAGCAAGTTTCCTTGGCAGATTGATTCTCTAGAGAGAAGCATTCGGCCAAAAGAATTCAAGCCAGAAGGAAGCAGGAGCAAGAGGGAGATCAGTAGCAGATTTCTGGAGGAGGATTCCAAATCTGAAGGAGACAGTTGAGAGAGGGACGAGTTTTCCTCAAGAAACTGCACAAGGACTGCGTAGAAGGACTTCAGAGGAGAGTTTGATTCATCCAGAGGAGGATTTGACTCAGTAGTTGGAGGATGGGATAAATTCCATGTGGCTCAGTGAGTCACTTCCAGGGGCAGAGACAGGCAGAGCTGCAAGATTCAACGTGTTCTGGAGGCAGTGAGAATTAGCCTGCGCAGAGGCCCACGTAAGGGCATTTCGTGTAGGCCAGTTTGGCCAGATTTTAGAGCAAAATCAGTTGTGGTGCTGAGGTATTGGACTCATAGATATTTTGCCAATATTTCTCTCAAATTGGATTGTTAGATCAAGCATCCAAATTGTACTCAGAGTTATTGTTACTGCATAATAATAAAACCCTCATATGTTGCACTAGTTTTCTCGCATTAGGTTTTTCCAGGGACAATTGTCCAAAAATAAATGTGTCAAAATTTTATTGTGTGTGCATATTATTTCTCAGTTTCCAGTTTATTTTTCACAACGTTTTATTTGTGAAGAAATAGCACTGTGATTAATTTGATATTTTGTCGTAACAAAATAAACTGCATTTTAATCAGTTAGAAAAATTAATTCTAGTTGTTGCATTTCAAGTCAATTTTCACGAGGTATCAAAGGAAATTTGATTAGATAGGAAGCTCAGAGGTTGAAGGAGGAAATTGTTCAGATTGAGGAGTCTAGCAGCTCGATTTCCAAGATTGCGCAGGGCTTAGGCAAGCAGTGTGAATTGTTGTATAGGGGGTCGAATTTCTAGTTGCAGGGTCCAGGAAGGATCAATTTGTCCGAGAAGTGATTCCAGTGGGCAGAGGTGAGCAGATCAGTATTTTCGCAAAGAAAATTCTTGATATGGGCACAAATAATTTGCAGCAATGATTGCAAAAGCATATTAGTGTCAGGTGGAAGAGAAATAGCACACGAAATTATAATCAGGATGTCTCCAATAAATATTCCAAAATCCTCTAGAATGTCCATGGACAAATTTAATATTCAGGAGGCTACAAAATTGTCTTCCAGATTGGAGGATGGATTTGCTTGCTTAACTAGCTCAGCTTCACAGGGAGTCTGGTATATAGATAGTGGAGCGCCAGCCCAAATGATAGGAGATAGAGAGTATTTCTCCACCTATCATGAGGAGAAAATGGACTTCCAAATAACAATGGGAAACAAGACAAAATTAACTCCAGTAGGGAGGGGTACCATTGGCTTAGAGAGGGAGTCAAGAGCAAGCAATAGTGTTAGAGATGTGTTTCATGTGCCAGGATTGGGTATGAACCTGATTTCAGTATCTCAGTTATAAGATAAGGGATATGACGTCCATTTTGTAGGGAAGAAGGTGAAACCAATCGGGATCTAAAGCAACAAGTTATATAAGTTGCATTTCTATTCTCTGATGGAACTAGTCAACAATAGTGGTGACCGTGGGAAGGACCTAAATGAATTATGGCGTAGGAGGATGGGACATTTACACCATGGAGCACTTAGGATTCTCAGGGAGACATTGACAGGTGTTCCAAAATTAGGCACGGAACACAATGATGTTTGCAAGGGGTGTGTGCTTGGGAAGTATGCTAAGGCAGTGTTCCTGAGGAGTGACAGCAAATCAGATGGTGTGTTACAGCTTATACACTCAGACATTTGTGGCCCTATGTCCACTAGATCTCTCAAGTGGTACAAGTATTTCATCACCTTTATTGATGATCATTCCAGGAAAACCTCGATCTATTTTCTGAAGACCAAGGATGAGGTATTTGATCGCTTCAAGGAGTTTATGGCACTGGTTGAGAATGCGACAGGCAAAAAGATCAAGGTGCTCCCGCTTAGATAACAAAGGTGAATACACAGATAGTGACTTCAAAGATTTCTATGCGAAGGAAGGCATCAAGAGGGAGTGGACAGCTCCATACAACCCACAGCAGAATGGGGTAGCGGAGCAGAAGAACAAGTGTATAGTTGGGGCTGCAAAAGCAATGTTATATGACCAGAATTTGCCTAGGTTCTTATGGGCAGAGGCATGTAACATGGTTGTGTATATTCAAAACAGGATTCCTCACAAGGCATTGGGGAAGATATACCAGAAGAAGTCTTCTTAGGGAGGTCAGTCACTCGAGGATATTTGATGGCATAAATTATTGCCATGTACCAGAAGAGAAATGCACCAAGTTGGATCAGATTGCAGGGAGAAGTTATTTCATTAGGTATAGCAAAACCTCTAAGACATACAGGATATATATCCCTAGTAGCAGGAAGATCATAGTGAGATAGGACATAGAGTTTATGGAGGACAAAGCCTTCAAGAAGTCTCGCGAGATGCCAGCAGGTGATCAGAGTGAGCCATCAAAAGCTTCATTGGTCCAGTAGCAGGGACAGCCACAGAAGCCACCGCTAGGACCGTCGCAAGGACAGTCACAGGGATCTAGTATTGTTACCAGTACCAACATATCCTCAAGTGTAGGAAATCCAGTGAGTTCACAACAGACAGAGCAGCAGAGGCAGGATGAGGAGCTGGTTGAACCTCCCACCACTAGTGGTCGAACCAACAGGGAAGTTCGTCAGACACTAAGAGGCGCAGAGGAGTTCATCACAACTCCTAGGACGAACAAGAGAGAACACAGACAACCAGACAGGTACCAAACTAGATGGATGTTCCACCAAGTAGACCGCCAGACCGTGGATTTGAGCACAACATTGAGCTAGAGGAGGGGGTGAACGCAGTCATCACCACCCCTTATAGGCGCCCGAAGGCCTATAAGGATGAGATAGAGCGGGCCATTCAAGAGTTGTTGAGATTGGGACACATCAGGCCTAGCTCGAGTCCATTTGCTTCTTCCGTGGTGCTGGTGAAGAAAAAAGACAGGACGTTGCACATGTGCATAGACTATCAGGCTCTCAATAAGAACACCTTGAAGAATATATACCCCATTCCACGCATAGATGAGTTGATGCACAAGCTTAAGGGAGCTAATTACTTCTCTAAGATAGATTTGCGTTCGGGGTACCACCAGATTTGCATGAGGGAGCAGGATATTCCAAAGACTGTTTTTCACTGCCATTATGGACACTTTGAGTTCTTGGTGATGCCCTTTGGGCTAACCAATGCTCCAGCCACATTCCAGTCATGTATGAATCACGTGTTCCATAGACAGTTGAGACGCTTTGTCCTAGTTTTCTTCGATGACATACTCATTTACAGCAAAACATGGGAGGAGCATCTTCAACTTTTCTAGGAGGTGCTTCGCATACTTGAGGAGCAGCAGTTGAATGCGAAGTTGTCCAAATGTGAGTTTGGGCTAATAGAGATGTTGTACCTACAGCATGTGATTGGCGAGGATGGAGTGAAGGCGCATCAAGAGAAGATTCAGGCAATTCTAGATTGGCCCACACCCAGGAACGTAATGGAGCTGAGGGGTTTCCTGGGCATTTATACATATTACAAGAGATTTGTAAGGGGATTCACACATCTTGCAGCACCTCTTACAGATTTGACGAAGAGGGGAACTTTTACATGGACGCGGGTGGCAGAGGAGGCCTTCACGCACCTCAAGAGGGTCATGAGAAGTTGCCCGATCTTAGCCTTGCCAGATTTCACGCGGCCATTTGTGCTGGAGTGCGATGCATCCGATGAAGGGGTTGGCACCGTTTTGACACAAGGGGGGCATCCTATTGTGTTTGAGAGCCAGAAATTGCAGCCTCACGAACATTTGTACTTTGTGTATGACAAGGAGATGTTGGCAATGATGCATGCACTCACCAAATTTAGAGAGTATTTAGTGGGCAACCAATTCAAAGTGAAGATGGATCACAACAGTCTTCACTTCCTCCTTTAGTAGCAGTCCCTAAAGGAGAGGCAGTAGAAATGAATGAGTAAGCTCGAAGCTTACAACTTTGGGATAGAGTTTGTGAAGGGAAAACACAACATGGTAGCAGATGCCCTCTCTAGGAGACCAGCAGCACTGTCTTTGATGGATGTCACGCAGGATTGGAAGGCTCAACTATTGGTTGAGTACTCTAAGGATAGGCAAGCTTGCGACATTTTAGATGGCATGCACCGAGATGATCGATTTCGGGTGATGGACGATGTGATCTACTACAAGGATCAAATCTATTTAGTGCCAGGATCTCAGCTGAAGGAGAGGATCGTGCAGGCAGCGCATGATTCTCCACTAGCAAGGCACCCAGGTTTCCTCAAGACATACCGTTCTGTCAAGGAGAGGTTCTCTTGGCGGGGACTTAAAGAGGATGTGCTAAAACACGCGAGGGAGTGCGTGGATTGCCAGAGAAACAAGGTTGAGTTACGTCACCCCGCCGGTTTGCTACAACCACTCCCTGTTCCGAAGAGGAAGTGGGAGAGCATATCCATGGATTTCATCACGGGCCTTCCGACAGCACAAGGGTGAGACTACATCTATGTGGTGGTCGACAAACTGACCAAGTTCACCCAGAACCAGCTATCATCCCCAAACTGATGGGCAGACAGAGATTGTGAACAAATGGCTGGAAGGATACCTGCGCAACTACGTGACTGGACAGCGGAGAGCCTGGGTCAAGTGGCTACACCTTGGGGAGTTCTACTACAACATAACTTATCACATGTCCATCGGTATGACTCCTTTCCGAGCACTTTATGGGTATGATGCACTTTCTTTTTTTGACATGGTGTTTGGAGATAACAGGGCCCCAGGGGCAAAGGATTGGGTTCAAGAGAGCCAGGAGATTATTCGAGCTCTCAAGAACAACTTACAGGTGGCCCAGAATCAGCAAAAGGTATATGCTGATAAACACAAGGTGGAGAGACACTTTGAGGTAGGGGACAAGGTCTACCTACGCTTGTAGCCATACAGGGAATCCTCGCTCAAGCAGAAGGGAGCAAAGAAGCTTCGCCCACGGTTTTATGGGCCGTATAAGGTGGTCCGGAAGGTGGGAGAGGTGGCCTATGAATTAGACCTACCTAAGGAGAGCTGGATTGACAAGGTGTTCCATGTTTCATGCCTAAAAAAGGCAATGGGGCAGCATATTGCAGCAACAGTTGAGTTGCCTCCCTTGGATGATGAGGGGCACTTAGTCTTGAAACCTGAGATCATATTGGAGACCTGGGAGAGGAAGTTGAGAAACAGGGTGATCAGGGAGTACCTGGTCAAATGGAAGGATCTGCCAGGAGAGGATGCCACATGGGAGAGTGAACAAATCTTGCAGCATCCAGTTTTGCAGTTGCTTGGGGACAAGCAACATTCCGGAGGGGAGGACTGTAATATCCCTTCCTAATTGTTTTCCCAAGGTGAGGAGAAACCATTTTTGGCAATTTTGTTATTTTTGGCTTAATGCATTAATGTAAATTTTAGGTATGTTTTATGCTTAGAGCAATTTATTTCAATTTTCATAGTTAGCTCAACATCTTTTCCAGATTGGCAGTCATATCAGCATTAAAGTAAATTGCAGATAGAACATAAACATAAATCGCAGAAGACAAGCCAAGACACGAGGACACAAGATGTGGCACTAGCCAAGGACAAACCCCAATGTGGGGAAACCCTTGATCAATTCTTCTTATATGTTCTTCAATAGTTCAGCAGAGAGAGAGAGAGAAAGAGATAGCACATTTACAACAGAAGTCAACACTTTGACTTATCTAGATAAGAGCATAGATCATCTCTAAGAAGATGATACAGCAGATCAGTTGAAGACATGTTGCATCAACTGATTCTCCAAGGTGACTCCTTCACCTATCGTTGTGTTATATCTCGTCATCATGCTGCACCTCACCATGCTGCACCATGTTGCTCCCATCATCACTATGTTGCATCTCATCATGCTTCACTAATCATGATTGTGCCCATCACTATACTGCATCGTGTGCTTGTTGTTTTATGTGCCATTGCCGCAACATGCTGTCACACTGCTTATCCCAATGTTTAGCACGGTTGTACCTTGCTGTCACACATGTTGTTCCAATGTTTAGCACTGCTGAACCAAGCCATCATTGTGACATTGTTGCTATCATGTTGTCATGGTTGGTAGCATTGTTGTCCCACTGTTAGTGACAGATGCTCCTAAGATAGCTTGTTGCACCAAGCTCTATTACCTAGCTATCCCATTTACCTTGCTCCCACAGGCACCCTTGTTGTTGTTGTTGTCCCATGTATCATACCATTATGAAAAGCCACCAATTAGGCCTCCATTGACTGCCCAACAATCTAGTCCAAACTGATCCTCACCTAGGATCCAACACCTACAAGAAGTGTCATAGACAACATACCTTAACTCAATGTTTTGAGGTCTAATTAGTTTTTTGCAAACTAGGCCTAGTTAAGGCATATCACAGTCCCTTTGCCAGCCTTCTTTTCCGCCCAGATTTGCTCCAAGGTGATGCGATTGCCCTTCCTTGTGGGGATATGACCCTTCACAATAATCCTGAGTGGTTCTAGTCCTTACAAGGTCCACGGCCTGCCCTCACAGCAAGCTTCCATAGATTTGCAGCAACCTGGTTAAGGGTTTGCCCACCTCTAAACAATCTCTTCTAGCCTCAGACCTCTAACAAAGCTTCACGGCCCTCCTTCCAATAATACGGTTACCTGAAATGGCCTTGAGACAGTCCTTCGAACCCTCGCTAGAATGCTGCCTTAGTTGCGGCCTACTCATCCCTTTACTCGGCCTGTTACACGAGAGAACAGTCCTCAAATACATCCATTGCTCGACCTCCTTAATATCATGATGTCCAGAACCTCCTCACCCTTCTTAATCTGATTGCGATAGGCTTTGGACATCCTGGTTAGGACAATATATGGGATGGTTCAGTGATCACTCATTATCTAGAGCACCCTACCCTCCTTGACTGCAGTTAGGGATTGTGTGTGTGGGTCTTCCTTAGACAGCAGTGTAGATAGACTTCCTTGACTGCGGCTAGGTGTTATGATCCCTTTAGGAGAGCATTTAGATCTCTCGTTCATAACTGCGTTGAGAGCTAGATCATCCTCCTTATCCTCCTTAGGACTACGTTAGGGCTACTTCCTCTTAGATTTCTCTCACACTAAAACCCAAGACAAGTGGAGAGAAATCAAAAGAGAAGTTGTGTGTGAAATGACTCTCCTTTTATACTAAAACGTTGAGCACATGTGGGGTTTATTTGGTTGTTGGCCAACCTTGAAGAATTGTCTTATAACACAAATAAATTCATAACTCCATGAATACTTATCGAAATCGGATGATCTTTAGATCAATCCTACACCTCTCGATGAGAGAGATGCAAGAAAAATATCAGCGACCATAAATGAGATGACCCACATGCAGTTTCGCCCTAGTTGCCAATTTTAACACTCCCTCTAAACTAGGGAGAACTCCATCTGCTGATCCATATGTCTGCATGTACTATCTCTGCCAACAGTGCCCTACATTGTTCTGCTCTGCTTTGCTCTGCTCTGCTTTGCTGAGCTCTGCTCTGCTCTACTGAACCATAAAGAAGAAGAATTGATCGAGAATGTCTCATACCATTCTCTACTGACCCGAAGTTAGTTTTATTGATCCTAGATCAATATCACAAGAGAGTGTCTCAAACCACTCATACTGATCCTGGATCAATGGAGGTCATCGTAGCATAGGGAGTACAGTAGATACAACTATGCGTCCATCGATAGTACTACTATGGTCCCTAACCCCATTTCCCTGCTCATTGGCCAAATGAGAGGTACTTCCAATGAGTCCCAGACTGCATGGGTAGGATGCCTCGACAGGAGAACCATTCATCCTGTCGCTAAGTTGCCTCGAGGTATCACAAGGGAAGGCTGGGCCATTCACCCTGTACACAGCACACCATTAGAGGAGGGTGAGTCGTCCTATGGTCGCTTGTTGCTCCAAGCAGTACCCCAAGCCCCCCAGAACTCCCAGAGCTCAATGCATGCATCATGCAAGACCCTTATAAGAAGGTCTCTCAACGACTCCAAGTCGTTTGGGAAAGTCGCAAATTTGACCTTTCCCCAGGGCTTTGACAAAATGTCTAACGACCTGTACATCAGTCTCAATGCGATAGAGCCTCCTCACTCATCAACGTACCATATCACAGATAAGGTAGTATCTGATGTCTATATGCTGGAGAAATCATAGAATACGGGATTCCTCAACAATCGAATCCCCCCTGGTTGACACAAAGGATCCCGGTGGTATCCATCATGTGTACAAACAGCTCGTTGAAGAGCTTCCACAACCAGGTAGCTTCACACAAGATCATACTCGTAGCTATGTATTCGGTCTCAACGGTGCTTATAGCAACCGACTTTTGCTTCCTGCTCATCCAGGATATCGAACAGAACCCAAAGAGAACCAGCACTCGGAAGTGCTCTTGCGATCCTCCACACGGCCTGCCCAGTCAACATTCAAATAATCATTCAGCGTCACATTTCTGACCGTGTCTCTCAATCGTTGAGAGATTGTGCCCTAAAGATATCTCAGAAGATTCTTGGCACCAATCCAGTGAGGCTCAACCATATATGAGCTCATCATACTAACTGCAAATCATATGTCCGGACAGACGTTCACCAAGAACATCAACGCGAATGAGTTTATGAAACTCAGAGGCATTTCCCAAATCTGGTCTGGCATCACAACCACATAACTTCTGAAAGTTAAGCTCCATCGAGGTAGTCACGGGCTCGCAGTTCACCATTCCCAATCCGGAATCCAACTCCCACTTACTTTTGCAAATGAGAGGGTCTGCACCTGACAAAAAGAGGTCATCCTCAGAAGGTGTCGTTATGAGAGGTCTATAATCCACAACCTTCAAGCAATGGTTTGGATCGGCTTCACTCCTAATGAATCTCAGCTTCATAAGACAGCTATCAATCCTCTCATACTAAGCCAGGGGTGCTTTGCTTCAAGCCATAGAGGGCTTTCTTCCACCTGCACACATGAGATTCCCGATCATGAATCTCAAACCCCTCGGGTTGTTCCAAACCTATGGACCTACTACATGAGGGAAATGGTCCCCTTGTAACATTCAATTAAGGGGTAACATTTCCTACACCTTTTCCAAGATATGTGGCATCAGCTCCAAGTATAATCCCACGACTGTTTTCCATCTCTACTAAATTAGAGAGAGCACCCTCCTATCCGATGAAGTGCCTTGAAGCACTACAATCAATAAGTCGGATTCCCAAAGAGTCTGAAGGAGAGGGCCAATATAAGATAACGCTTCTTTATCTTATTAGAGACAACACTTGATTCTTCATACCTGGGGTTCCTTACTTTCTTTGAAGAGTTGATCGTTCCCTTGATGACCTGCATTACCAGTCATTCCTCTAATCATTGAAGATGTCCCTAGAATGATTGTTATCATCATCAAGTGATGTGTCTCTACCATTCGAAAAACGCTTCGCATAATGGTCGGACTTATTATAACCAAGGAATTTTCCTTTCCTTCCACCCTTAGATCTGGACTTCCCATTGAAGTGATCTGAAGGCCATCAGAAACTTCTGCTATGCCATTCTGATAATATTCTCTGCTTCGACTTCACCCTTGGTGAATTTGAAGAGGGATGACGAATCCAATGATCCTTTTGTCCTTTCGCAACTGTCTTCAGTGATTTCTCTCACTCTTGCTTGGGCTTTGTCTATACCTCAGCTCTAATACCATGTAAATTTTAGGTATGTTCTATGCTTACAGCAAATTATTTCAATTTTCACAATTAGCTCAATATCTTTTCCAGATTAGTAATCACATCAGCATTACAGTAAAATGCAGATAGAACATAAACATAAATCGCAGAAGACAAGCCAAGACAAGAGGACACAAGATGTGTCGCTAGCCAGGGACAAACCCCAATGTGGGGAAACCCTTGATCAATTCTTCTTATATGTTCTTCAATAGTTCAGCAGAGAGAGAGAGATATAGTACATTTACAACAGAAGTCAACGCTTTAACTTATCTAGATAAGATCATAGATCATCTCTAAGAATATGATACAGGAGATCAGCTGAAGACATGTTGCTTCAACTGATTCTCCAAGGTGACTCCTTCACCTATCGTTGTGTTGCACCTCGTCATCATGCTGCACCTCACTGTGCTGCACCATGTTGCACCCATCACCACTATGTTGCATCTCATCATGCTTCACTAATCCTGACTGTACCCATCATTATACTGCATCGTGTGCTTGTTGTCTCATGTGCCATAGCTACACCATGTGGTCACACTGTTTATCCCAATGTTTAGCACCGTTGTACCTTGTTGTCACACATGTTGTTCCAATGTTTAGCACTGTTGAACCAAGCCATCATTATGACATTGTTGCTATCATGCTGTCATGGCTGCTAGCATTGTTGTCCCATTGTTAGTGACAATTGCTCCTAAGATAGCTTGCTGCACCAAGCTCTATTACCTAGCTATCCCATTTACCTTGCTCCAACAAGCACCATTGTTGTTGTTGTTGTCCCATGTATCATACCATTATGAATAGCCACCAATTTGGCCTCCACTGACTGCCCAACAATCTAGTCCAAAATGATCCTTACCTAGGATCCAACACCTACAAGAAGTGTCATAGACAACATAACTTAACAAACTGTTTTGAGGTCTGATTAGTTTGCTGCAAACTAGGCCTAGTTAAGGCATATCACAATCCCTTTGCTAGCCTTCTTTTCTACCCAGATTTTCTCTAAGGTGATGCGGCTACCCTTCGTTGTGGGGATGTGAACCTTCACAATAATCCTGGGAGGTTCTAGTCCTTAAAAGGTCCACGACCTGCCCTCACAACAAGCTTCCATAGATTTGGAGCAACCTGGTTAAGGGTTTGCCCACCTCTAAACAGTCTCTTCTAGCCTCAGCCCTCTAGCAAAGCTTCACGGCCCTCCTTCCAATAATATGGTTACCTGAAATGGCCTTAAGACAGTCCTTCAAACCCTCGCTGGAATGTTCCCTTAGCTGTGGCCTAGTCATCCCTTTACTCAGCCTGTTACACGAGAGAACAGTCCTCAAATACATCCATTGCTCGACCTCCTTAATATCACGCTGTCTAGAATCTCCTCAGCCTTCTTAATCTGATTGTGGTAGGCTTTAGACAGCCTGGTTAGGACAGCGTATGGGATGGTTGAGTCATCACTCATTACCTACAGCACCTAACCCTCCTTGACTGCAGTTAGGGATTGTGTGTTTGGGTCTTCCTTAGACAACAGCGTAGATAGACTTCCTTTACTGCGGCTAGGTGTCATGATACCTTTAGGACAACATTTAGATTTCTCCTCCATAACTGCATTGAGAGCTAGATCATCCTCCTTAGGACTGCGTTAGGGCATCATTCTCCTTAGGACTGTGTTAGGGCTACTTCCTCCTAGATTTCTCTCACACTAAAACCCCCAAGACAAGTGGAGAGAAATCAAGAGAGAAGTTGTGTGTGAAATGACTCTCAAGTCATCTCCTTTTATACTAAAAAGTTGAGCACATGTGGGGTTTATTTGGTTGTTGGCCGACCTTTACGAATTGTCTTATAACAAAAATAAATTCATAAATCCATGAATACTTATCGGAATCAAATGATCTTTAGATAAATCCTACACCTCTCGATGAGAGGGATCCAAGAAAAATAACAGCTACCATAACTGAGATGACCCACATGGTGTTTAGCCCTAGTTACCAATTTTAACACTCCCTCTCAACTAGGGAGAACTCCATCTGCTGATCCATATGTCTGACAGTACTATCTCTGCCATCAGTGCCCTACATTGTTCTGCTCTGCTTTGCTCTACTAAGCTCTGCTCTGCTGAGCTCTGCTCTACTGAGCTCTGCTCTGTTGAGCTCTGCTATGTTGGGCTCTGCTCTGTTGAGCTCTGCTCTGCTGAGCTCCGCTCTGCTCTGCTGAGCTCTGCTCTGCTGAATCATGATGAAGAAGAATTGATCGAGAATGTCTCATAGCATTCTCTACTAATCCAAAGTCAATTTTATTAATCCCAGATCAATATCACAAGAGAGTGTCTCAAACCACTCATACTGATCCCAAATCAGTTTCATTGATCCCAGATCAATGGAGGTCATCCTAGCATAGGGAGTATGGTAGATACAACGATGCGTCCATTGATAGTACTACTATGGTCCCTAACCCCATTTCCCTACTCATTGGCCAGATGAAATGTGCTTCCCATGAGTCCCAGACTGTATGGGTAGGATGCCTACACAAGAGAACCATTCATCATGTCCCTAAGTCGCCTCGGGGTATCACAAGGGAAGGCTGAGCCATTCACCCTGTACACAGTGCACCATTAGGGGAGGGTGAGTCGCCCTATGGTCGCTTGTTGCTCCAAGAAGCACCCCAAGCCCACTAGAGCTCCCAAAGCTCAATGCATGCATCATGCAGGACCCTTATAAGAAGGTCCCTCAACGACTCTAAGTCGTTCGGGAAAGTCACAAATTTGACCTTTCCCCGGGGCTTTGGTAGAATGTTTGCGCCCTGTACATTAGTCTCAATGTGATAGAGCATCCTCGCTCATCGACGTACCATATCCCAAATAAGGTAGTACCTAATGTCTATATGTTGGAGCAATCATAGAATATGGGATTCCTCAATAATCAAATCCCCCCCCCAGTTGACACAGAGGATCCCGGTGGTATCCATCATGTCTACAAATAGCTCGCTGAAGAGCTACCACAACCAGGTAGCTTCACACGAGATCATACTCGTAGTTATGTATTTGGTCTCAGCGGTGCTTATCGCAACCGACTTCTGCTTCCTGCTCATCTAAGATATCAAACAGAACCCGAAGAGAACCAGCACTCAGAAGTGCTCTTGCGATCCTCCACACTGCCTGCCCAATCAGCATTCGAATAATCATTCAGCTTCACATTTCCGGCAGTGTATCTCAATCCATGAGAGATTGTGCCCTAAAGATATCTTAGAAGATTCTTCGCACCAATCCAATGAGGCTCAACCATATATGAGCTCATCATACTAACTGCAAATCATATGTCCGGACAGAAGTTCACCAAGAACATCAACGCGAATGAGTTTATGAAACTCAGAGGCATTTCCCAAATCTGGTTCACCATCACTACTACATAACTTTTGAAAGTTAAGCTCCATCGAGGTAATCACGGGCTTGCAATTCACCATTCCCAATCAGGAATCCAACTCCCTCTTACTTTTGCAAATGAGAGGGTCTGCACCTATCAGAAAGAGGTTGCCCTCAGAAGGTGTCACTATGAGAGGTCTATCATCCACAACCTTCAAGCAATGGTTTGGATCAGCTTCACTCCTAGTGAATCTCAACTTCATTAGACAGCTATCAATCCTCTCATACTAAGCCCAGGGCGTTTTGCTTCAAGCTATGGAGGGCTTTCTTCCACCTGCACACATGAGATCCTCGATCATGAATCTCAAACCCCTCGGGTTGTTCCAAACTTTTGGACCTGCTACATGAGGGGAATGGTCCCCTTGTAAGATTTTCCTTCGGTACATCTCAAACATGTACCTTCATGCTCTTCTTGAATTCAGGCATCCCTGTCACCGTTTGACTCACATCGGGTAGGGTCCCATAATAAGTAGACCTTCGATGCTATAGATGAGATGTGACAACTGACATGGTCCCCAATGGACTTCCTACAACTTGATAAAACCCTGAACTCAAAAGCATCTTTGAAAATTGCATTTTCAAATACGTACCTTTCCATCGATGAATGCCACCCTGAAACCTTTGACTTTCATTTCCGAAATGGTCACCAGGTTCTTCTTGCGATCAAGTACACAAAAGATATTCTTGTAAATGAATCGAGTTACTCTCATTCAATTGAGGGGTAACATTCCCTACACCCTTTCAAGGATAGGTGGCATCGGCTCCAAGTATAATCCCATGATTGTTTTCCATCTCTACTAAATTAGAGAGCACCTTCCTATCCGATGAAGTGCCTTGAAGCACTACAATCAATAAGCCAGATTCTCAAAGAGTCTGAAGGAGAGGGCCAATATAAGATAATGCTTCTTTATCTTATTAGAGACAACACTTGATTCTTCATACCTAAGGTTCCTTGCTTTCTTTGAAGAGTCGATCGTTCCCTTGATGACCTACATTACCAGTCATTCCTCTGATCATTGAAGATGTCCCTAGAATGATTGTTATCATCATCAAGTGATGTGTCCCTACCATTCGGACAATTCTTCGCATAATGGTCAAACTTATTATAACCAAGGCATTTGCCTTTCCTTCCACCCTTAGATTTGGACTTCCCATTGAAGTGATCTGAAGGCCATCAGAAACTTCCGCTACGCCATTATGATAATATTCTCTACTTTGACTTCACCCTTGGTGAATTTGAAGAGAGATGAGGAATCCAATGATCCTTTTATCCCTTCCCAACTGTCTTCAGTGATTGCTCTTTCACTCTTGCTTGGGCTTTGTCTTCACCTCAGCTCTAATACCATGTAAATTTTAGGTATGTTCTATGCTTAGAGCGATTTATTTCAATTTTCACAATTAGCTCAATATCTTTTCCAAATTAGCAATCACATCAGCATTAGAGTAAACTGCAGATAGAACATAAACATAAATCGCAAAAGACAAGCCAACACAAGACACAAGATGTGGCGCTAGCCAGGGACAAACCCCAATGTGGTGTAACCCTTCATCAATTCTTCTTATATGTTCTTCAATAGTTCAGCAGAGAGAGAGAAAGAGATAGTACATTTACAACAGAAGTCAACACTTTGACTTATCTAGATAAGATCATAGATCATCTCTAAGAATATGATACAAGAGATCAGTTGAAGACATGTTGCTTCAACTGATTCTCCAAGATGACTCCTTCACCTATCGTTGTTTTGCACCTCGTCATCATGCTGCACCTCACTGTGTTGCACCATGTTGCACCCATCACCACTATGTTGCATCTCATCATGCTTCACTAATCATGACTGTACCCATCATTGTACTGCATCGTGTGCTTGTTGTCTCATGTGCCATTGTTACACCATGTTGTCACACTGCTTATCCCAATGTTTAGCACCGTTGTACCTTTTTGTCACACATGTTGTTCCAATGTTTAGCACTGCTGAACCAAGCCATCATTGTAACATTGCTGCTATCATGCTATCATGGCTGCTAGCATTGTTGTCCCATTGTTAGTGATAGCTGCTCCTAAGATAGCTTGTTGCACCAAGCTATATTACCTAGCTATCCCATTTACCTTGCTCCAACAGGCACCATTGTTGTTGTTGTTGTCCCATGTATCATACCATTATGAATAGCCACCAATTTGGCCTCCACTTACTGCCCAACAATCTAGTCCAAAATGATCCTCACCTAGGATCCAACACCTACAAGAAGTGTCATAGACAACATACCTTAACACACTGTTTTGAGGTCTGATTAGTTTGCTGCAAACTAGGCCTGGTTAGGGCATATCATAGTCCCTTTGCCAGCCTTCTTTTCTGCCCAGATTTGCTCTAAGGTGATGCAGCTGCCCTTCGTTGTGGGAATGTGACCCTTCACAATAATCCTGGGCGGTTCTAGTCCTTACAAGGTCCACGACCTGCCCTCACAGCAAGCTTCCATAGATTTGCAGCAACCTTGTTAAGGGTTTGCCCACCTCTAAACAGTCTCTTCTAGCCTCGGCCCTCTAGCAAAGCTTCACGACCCTCCTTCCAATAATACGGTTACCTAAAATGGCCTTAAGACAGTCCTTCAAAGTTCAAACCCTCGCTGGAATGTTCCCTTAGCTGCAGCCTAGTCATCCTTTTACTCGGCCTGTTACAAGAGAGAACAGTCCTCAAATACATCCATTGCTCAACCTCCTTAATATCACGCTGTCCAGAATCTCCTTGGCCTTCTTAATCTGATTGCGGTAGGCTTTAGACAGCCTGGTTAGGACAGCATATGGGATGGTTGAGTCATCACTCATTACCTACAGCACCTAACCCTCCTTGACTGCAGTTAGGGATTATGTGTGTGGGTCTTCCTTAGACAGCAATGTAGATAGACTTCCTTTACTGCGGCTAGTTGTCATGATACCTTTAGGAGAACATTTAGATCTCTCCTCCATAACTACTTTGAGAGCTAGATCATCCTCCTTAGGACTGCATTAGGGCTACTTCCTCCTAGATTTCTCTCACACTAAAACCCAAGACAAGTGGAGAGAAATCAAGAGAGAAGTTGTGTGTGAAATGACTCTCAAGTCATCTCCTTTTATACTAAAACGTTGAGCACATGTGGGGTTTATTTGGTTGTTGGCCGACCTTTACGAATTGTCTTATAACACAAATAAATTCATAAATCCATGAATACTTATCAGAATCAAATGATCTTTAGATCAATCCTACACCTCTCGATGAGAGGGATCCAAGAAAAATATCAACTACCATATATGAGACGACCCACATGGAGTTTGGCCCCAGTTACCAATTTTAACACTCCCTCTCAACTAGGGAAAACTCCATCTGCTGATCTATATGTCTAACAGTACTATCTCTGCCATCAGTGCCCTGCACTGTTCTTCTTTGCTTTGCTCTGCTGAGCTCTGCTCTGCTAAATCATGATGAAGAAGAATTGATCGAGAATGTCTCATACCATTCTCTACTAACCCAAAGTCAATTTTATTAATCCCAGATCAATATCACAAGAGAGTGTCTCAAACCACTCATACTGATCCCAAATTAGTTTCATTGATCCCAGATCAATGGAGGTCATCCTAGCATAGGGAGTACAATAGATACAACGATGCGTCCATCGATAGTACTACTATGGTCCCTAACCCCATTTCCCTACTCATTGGCCAGATGAGATGTACTTCCCATGAGTCCCAGACTGTATGGGTAGGAGCCTCAACAGGAGAACCATTCATCATGTCCCTAAGTCGCCTAGGGGTATCACAGGGGAAGGCTGAGCCATTCACCCTGTACACAGTGCACCATTAGGGGAGGGTGAGTCGCCCTATGGTCGCTTGTTGCTCCAAGAAGTACCCCAAGCCCGCCAGAGCTCCCAGAGCTCAATGCATGCATCATGTAGGACCCTTATAAGAAGGTCTCTCAATGACTCCAAGTCGCTCGGGAAAGTCACAAATTTGACCTTTCCCCAGGGCTTTGATAGAATGTTTGCAACCTATACATCAGTCTCAATGCGATAGAGCATCCTCGCTCATCGATGTACCATATCCCAGATAAGGTAGTACCTGATGTCTATATGTTGGAGCAATCATAAAATACAGGATTCCTCAATAATCGAATCCCCCCCAGTTGACACAGAGGATCCCGGTGGTATCCATCATGTGTACAAATAGCTTGCTGAAGAGCTTCCACAACCAGGTAGCTTCACACAAGTTCATACTCGTAGCTATGTATTTGGTCTCAACGGTGCTTATAGCAACCGACTTTTGCTTCCTGCTCATCCAGGATATCAAACAAAACCCAAAGAGAACCAGCACTCGGAAGTGCTCTTGCGATCTTCCACAATGCTTGCCCAATCAGCGTTTGAATAATCATTCAGCTTCACATTTTCGGCAGTGTATCTCAATCAATGAGAGATTGTGCCCTAAAGATATCTCAGAAGATTCTTGGCACCAATCCAATGAGGCTCAACCATATATGAGCTCATCATACTAACTGCAAATCATATGTCCGGACGAAAGTTCACCAAGAACATCAACGTGAATGAGTTTATGAACTCAGAGGCATTTCCCAAATCTGGTTCGCCATCACTACCACATAACTTCTGAAACTTAAGCTCCATTGTGGTAGTCACGTGCTTGCAGTTCACCATTCCCAATCAGGAATCCAACTCCCTCTTACTTTTGCAAATGAGAGGGTCTGCACCTATCAAAAAGAGGTCGTCCTCAGAAGGTGTTGCTATGAGAGGTCTATCATCCACAACCTTCAAGCAATGGTTTGGATTAGCTTCACTCCTAGTGAATCTCAACTTCATCAGACAACTATCAATCCTCCCATACTAAGCCCAGGGTGTTTTTCTTCAAGCCATAGAGGGCTTTCTTCCACCTGCACACATGAGATCCCCGATCATGAATCTCAAACCCCTCAGGTCGTTCCAAACCTGTGGACCTGCTACATGAGGGGAATGGTCCCCTTGTAAGATCTTCCTTTGGTACATCTCAGAGATGTACCTTCATGCTCTTCTTGAATTCAGGCATCCTTGTCACCATTTAACTCACATCGGGTAGGGTCCCATAATAAGTAGACCTCTAATGCTATAGATGAGATGTGACAACTGACATGGTCCCGAATGGACTTCCTGCAACTTGATACAACCCTGAACTCAAAAGCATCTTTGAAAAATTGCATTTTCAAATACGCACCTTTCCATCGATGAATGCCACCCTAAAACCTTTGACTTCCATTTCCGAAATGGTCACCAGGTTCTTCTTGCGATCAAGTACACAAAAGGGACTCTTGTAAATGAATTGAATTACTCTCATTCAATTGAGGGGTAACATTTCCTACACCCTTTTCGGGATAGGAGGCATCGAATCCAAGTATAATCCCACGATTATTTTCCATCTCTACTAAATTAGAGAGATCGCCATCCTATCCGATGAAGTGCCTTGAAGCACTAAAATCAATAAGCCAGATTCCCAAAGATTCTTTAGGAGAGGGCCAATATAAGACAACTCTTCTTTATCTTATTAGAAACAACACTTGATTCTTCATACCTTGGGTTCCTTGCTTTCTTTGAAGAGTCGGTTGTTCCCTTGATGACCTGCATTACCAATCATTCCTCTAATCATTGAAGATGTCCCTGGAATGATTATTATCATCATCAAGTGATGTGTCCCTACCATTCGGACACTCCTTCGCATAATGGTTGGACTAATTATAACCAAGGCATATGCCTTTCCTTCCACCCTTAAATCCGAACTTCCCATTGAAGTGATCTGAAGGCCATCATAAACTTCCGCTACGCCATCCTGATAATATTCTCTACTTTGACTTCACCCTTGGTGAATTTGAAGAGGGATGAGGAATCCAATGATCCTTTTGTCCTTTCCCAATTGTCTTCGGTGATTACTCTTTCACTCTTGATTGGACTTTGTCTTCACCTAAGCTCTGATACCATGTAAATTTTAGGTATGTTCTATGCTTAGATCCATTTATTTCAATTTTCACAGTTAGCTCAATATCTTTTCCAAATTAGCAATCACATCAGCATTAAAGTAAACCGCAGATAGAACATAAACATAAATAGCAGAAGACAAGCCAAGACAAGAGGACACAAGATGTGGCACTAGCCAGTGACAAACACCAATGTGGGGAAACCCTTGACCAATTCTTCTTATATGTTCTTCAATAGTTCAACAGAGAGAGAGAGAGAAAGAGATAGTATATTTACAATAGAAGTCAACATTTTGACTTATCTAGATAAGAGCATAGATCATCTCTAAGAAGATGATACAGGAGATCAGTTGAAGACATGCTGCTTCAACTGATTCTCCAAGGTGACTGCTTCACCTATCGTTGTGCTGCACCTCATCATCATGATGCACCTCACCGTGCTGCACAATGCTGCACCCATCATCACTATGTTGCATCTCATCATGCTTCACTAATCATGACTATACCCATCACTGTACTGCATCGTGTGCTTGTTGTCTCATGTGCCATTGTTGCACCATGCTGTCACACTACTTATCCCAATGTTTAGCACTGTTGTACCTTGTTGTCACACATGTTGTTCCAATGTTTAGCACTACTGAACCAAGCCATCATTGTGACATTGCTACTATCATGTTGTCATGGCTGCTAGCATTGTTGTCCCACTGTTGGTGACAGCTGCTCCTAAGATAGCTTGTTGCACCAAGCTGTATTACCTAACTATCCCATTTACCTTGCTCCAACAGGCACCGTTGTTGTTCCTAATGTCCCATGTATCATGCCATTATGAACAGTCACCAATTTGGCCTCCACTGACTACCCAACAATCTGGTCCAAAATGATCCTCACCTAGAACACCTACAAGAAGTGTCATAGACAACATACCTTAACTCACTGTTTTGAGGTCTGATTAGTTTGCTGCAAACTAGGCCTGGTTAGAGCATATCATAGTCCTTTTGCCAGCCTCCTTTTCTGCCCAGATTTGCTCTAAGGTGATGTGGTTGCCCTTCGTTGTGGGGATGTGACCCTTCACAATAATCCTGGGCGGTTCTAGTCCTTACAAGGTCCATAGCCTACCTTCACAATAAGCTTCCATAGATTTGCAACAACCTGGTTAAGGGTTTGCCCACCCCTAAACAGTGTCTTCTAGCCTCGACCCTCCTTCCAATAATACAATTACCTAAAATGGCCTTGAGACAGTCCTTCAAACCCTCGCTGGAATGTTGCCTTAGCTACAGCCTAGTCATCCCTTTACTCGACCTATTACACAAGATAACAATCCTCAAATACATCCATTGCTCGACCTCCTTAATATCACGTTGTCCAGAATCTCCTTAGCCTTCTTAATCTGATTGCAGTAGGCTTTAGGCAGCCTGGTTAGGACAGCGTATGGGATGGCTGAGTCATCACTCATTATCTAGGGCACCTAACCCTCCTTGACTGCGGTTAGGGATTGTGTGTGGGTCTTCCTTAGATAGCAGCGTAGATAGACTTCCTTGACTGTGGCTAGGTGTCATGATCCCTTTAGGACAGCATTTAGATCTCTCCTCCATAACTGCGTTGAGAGCTAAATTATCCTCCTTAGGATTGCGTTAGGGCATCCTCCTTAGGACTGCATTAGGGCTACTTCCTCCTAGATTTCTCTCACACTAAAACCCAAGACAAGTGGAGAGAAATCAAGAGAGAAGTTGTGTGTGAAATGACTCTCAAGTCATCTCCTTTTATACTAAAACGTTGAGCACATGTGGGGTTTATTTGGTTGTTGGCCGACCTTGACGAATTGTCTTATAACACAAATAAATTCATAAATCCATGAATACTTATCGGAATCAAATGATCTTTAGATCAATCCTACACCTCTCGATGAGAGGGATCCAAGAAAAATTTTAGCTACCATATATGAGACGACTCACATGGAGTTTGGCCCCAGTTACCAATTTTAACAATTTTTTATGGAAGAACTTAGGAGAAAGGGGGTCGATGTGCTTTTTAGTGGATTGTGTGGGCCACTCACCCACCCAATATTCACACCCCTTGGAGGCAGCTCGATTTTCCTAAGTGGGGGATCGAAATATTATGGGACCCACATGGGGCCCAAGGGAGAAAGCATAAATAGAAGGAAGTGAGCAGCATTTGGGGCCTTTTGATGATTTGAGAATTCATTGTTGCTTTGGCTGTTTAGTTAAGCTACAAGTGTTGTTCAGCGCAAGAGATTCCCAAGGAGTGAAGCCCATCCCTCTCTTCAGTGGACTTCGAGTGCCACCCTAGGAGGGCTTTCTTTGCCATTGGAGACAGAGAGAAGATCACCCTACAGAGGAATAGGTTGCCTTGGCCAGCAAGGATGCAGTTTTGGGAGCAGCAGGGACACAATGGGAGAGACTGTGTGTTGGGTGGAGCAGTAGAGGCAGGAAATTCGGATGTGAAGGTCGTTGGAGGTATTCTCATCGAGTTTCCCCTTCAGAAATGAGAAATTACAGCAGGAAGGCAAGCCAAATACTCAAATCGAGTTGTTGGTCGAAGGGACTGCGTCATCCTCACCTAGGACTGCGCAATCACTAGTGGGGGTCACTTGAAAGGAAGCTTAACCAGAGGATTGAGGAGTTGGGTTGTGGAGAAATTATTGGGAAGCCGATTTGGGGAGGTTTACTGGCATTGTGGCAGCGAGCTACAGCAGGGCATTGATTTCCAGTATTGCAGGAGGGCCAATCCCCAAGGGGTCGAAATTGGCATGTCAAAACCAAGGAAAACCCTTTTTGGGTTTTTTGGGGTTTTTATGGGTTTTTGGAGAGGAGTACATCCCCAAAATTGCAGAAATTTCTGGTTTGCTTTGAGGGGTAAATCAGAGCTTGAAGTCAACGAGCAGTGCAGATTTGAGGGGACATCGCAGTTCTATGGGGAGCAGCGAATTCACAGCAGTTGGGCACTTTTGTATTGATCACTTGAGGCTTGTAGCTTGCCTTGTGCAAACCCAGGTGCACCTCATCCAACCTCTATGGTACTCCAGCATATTTGTTTAATGAAAAATGAGTCACTTGGGTGTTTAATGAGAAATTTTTGTTCATGTGTCCATTGCTGAGTAAAATTTTATTGTGAATTTTATTACTTGTCTTTGTTGTCACTGCAAATCTTCCATTAGGAATATTACACAAAGAGTGCATTTAGAAGTTAGAACAAGTAACGCTAAGGATCGATGATGGAGATCTAATAACAAAGGCCATTCCCTGATGATTCAAAATCAATTGAATATGACCTTGATATTTAGGTGCATTAAATAGAGAACAAGGAGTCAGTCATTTCATTTAATCCAGTCTCACATTACAATGGATCCATATTAAATGTAAGATCATGATGGCATCTGGAGGATTTGGAGAGCCGTGCCAATGTGGCCACTTGAATCGTCCACGTCATGTTGAGTTGGGGGGCATCAGGCAGTTGGAACAGGAATGATTTGATTACTAAAGCAGCTAGAATGTCAGATCTGTCATCAAGTCTGGTGCAATTTCAAAGTTATGGAGCGGAATTTCGGGGAAGCAGAGGAGGAGCTTGGATTAACGCTCGCCAGGATGGCAATGACTCTGGAGTTCATAATTTCTCTGATATCTTGGCATGCAAAGATGATATTGGCAGAATCCCGGGCACAAAATGAATTACTTTCTCAACGATTGGGTCTGTTGGAGCTTAAGCTGGATCACCTTAAGTTGGCGAACAAAATTCTTGAGTTTCGAGTTGAAAATCTGGTGCGGGCTGCAGAAAGAAATGGCACTGAGGTCCGCAACAGAGCAAACAAGGGCAACGTGGAGCAGTTCGAGATTGCCGAACAGATGGAGGAGAGCAACAATGATATTGCTCATGACCAGAAAGTCAACCCTGCTCAGCTCGAATTAGAAGCAACTGAAGCTCAGGTCGCCCCTGTCATGGAGGAAATGTAGTCTCATCCAGTCTTTAGTTTTTTGTTATGTTATGTGAATATGAAGTCTTTGTTGGTGTGTTTTGGAGAATATACGGAAGCAATCAGTTCAGACTAGAAATTTGTAGCTCAGGGATAAACTGACAGTTTTTTATGGAGTTTTTGTATAGTAGTAGCACACTACCTGGAATATGCTGTACAAGGTCCTGGCCTTCCAACCAGGTATTTTATAATGCAATGAATAACCGTTTCTTTATGTATATCTATATCTATATATATATATATATACACACACACGGAGATTGCCTGCTGTTTTGTATAAAATTTATAACTTGGTTGCAATTGACCTGCCTTAGATAGACAAAACCTACTTTTTGTCCTGAACCTAAGAAAGACATTCACCAGTGCCTGTCCTACGTTAACACCAACCGATCAAGAGATCTTTGCCGTATATTGGGTATTCCCAATTGCGTTTGAGCTCCTTCCACGTATGTCATTGACAAATGTATTGAATATGCAAGTTCCTTCTTAATAAAACCTTTTTGGGATTCATTATCAATGTTTTCCAAATGAATACGCATTGTTTGAACACAGGTTAACCGTTGGGACAAATTAAAAAATATATGACAATTAATCACAGTACAAATCTTGCGACCGACATAGTGATCAACATTCACCTATAGATACTACCATTTGGGGTTGAATTAATGTTTAAAAAATAGGTATAATTTAAGAAAAATGACGATAATATGATCCGCAGCAGATCAAATGAGGTGTCTTTTCGAGTAACAATAAAAACGTAGAGGCTTTTTTAGTAATTTAAGCTTTTTTCCGATAACTGCAAAATAAAATAAAATATAAATCATGGCGGACCTGGCAAGGTAACCTATTCATAGGTTTACGTATGGATAGTGCTACTTGGGGCTGACTTAATGTTTAAAACATAGGTGCAATTTTAAAAAAAAATGCCGGTAATACGATATGCAGCAGATCAAATGAAGTGTCATTTGGAGTTAGACCAAAACCGCAGCTTTCAGTTTTTCAGCTTTTTTCGAGTCAAGTAGTTTTTTGTTTCAGATCACTGCAGATTGAATAAAATAAAATAAGCCATGGCGGACCTGGTAACCTAGCCTGTAAGTGAACAGAAAGCAATGCACCCCACGAGACGGGAATTGAAGCTATGGAACGATTTCTTGAACGAGTTGAAGCATAATTTATACTGATAAAGGAACTGCAGAATTACAGTTTTGAGAAAAAAGAGCATTTGTACCTGGACTGTCGGAACTCTTTTAGCTGGTTAAGCGGACTAGACAAAAACCAGAGACGACCGGAAGCAGAGATACGCGTGAAGCTGTGCGGTGTGATATTTAGCGGGATTGATTCAATGTCTTCTATAATCAAAACTCACAATTTAAAACATCGACATTACAATTTAAGAACATTACTAATAATAATAATGGTGAAGAATCAAGATATCTATATATACCCATTTTTTAGATACATGTCAAAATTTTGGCAATCCATTTGTAATAGGATCCTAAATCTGTTGAAATTTGGGCAAATCCGTTTCCAATAGGATTCCAAATATATGACGTTTGAATTTGGATGAGTGACGCATAATTGGAGAACATATAGAGTTAAAGTGTAATGGTTGGTTTGGTTTTCTTTTTAAAGGTATGAAATATGATTATAGCAGTAGTTTATAACGCGATTTTTTGAAAGTTTTTCCGGTCAAAATCCGGCAGCAATTCATTGGAATCCCAAGTTTGATAACTAGTTTCTGCACAATCAATGGCTCCCGGGGGTTTTTCAGGGCGCTGAATCCAAATATGCAGTTAAAAAACCATTTTAACTGCTTAAAAATCAAGATTTAACCTCATTTCTTCCGTCGGATTCCGTCACCGGAATCTCCAAAAAGTCGCATTATAGACAACTCCTATGATTATATACGGAAAAAAAATAATTATACAAATACAAGTCAAGATTAGGTTGTTTTAGAATATGTTTTCAAAATTGTTTTTGTTTAGTTGAGAGTTTGTCTTTCTCGGACATAAGGAAACAAGTTAACAGCACAAGATCCACAAGCATTTCGCAGGAGTGAAAGTTGGCCCCTTTACGGACCATTAGCAGGGAATTCCAGGTGGTGTGGTTTTCCTTAAATAACAATGATGAATCAACTTGCATTAGTGGATAGCAACCAGTGATGGTTGTCCCCACTACTGGTTTGACAATTGAGTTATGATAGGTTTTCCCACTGTGTAAAAATAAAAATACAAATACAAACAAGTAAAAAATTAAAAATATGTACTATGTGTGTCTTGATGGGGTGTTATTATTTGTGATTATGGTTTTTGATGACTTGGGGTGGCTTTGTCAAGGTTTAAGTGACATGTACTCAAGCCAAGTGTCACTTGGTGTAAATGATTTGTACCATGTGGAGGGGGTTAATTATGGTAATTAATGGTGGTTAGATAAGCAACTAGCTAAGGCATGGAAGCTTTCACACCATGCTCGACACTATACATGGTAAGGTCATAGTTTTTATTTTTTATTTTATTTTATTTTCGTTTTTCTTTTTTTATTTTTTTTTTAATCGAGAAAATCAATAGACTTATTGCCTGTGATCAAGGAGAACTTAGATCGAGTCAGTGGGACACTATACTCCTAAGCCTAGTGCAACCACCCACAAGCCTCGCTAGACAAGTCAACCAAGTTTTGAACCTAGGTGGGGCTCCTATATTAATTGGAAAACACCTTTACGTGTGGGATGTCCACCATTCAACTTAGTTTAATGGGGATTGATTAACTTATAAGAGCATAGGGCATAGTTGTTAATGGTAATTGGGGATTGATTAGGGATAAGAACTCCCTCGAGATGATGATGAACAAAGAGTCTATTCACTATGGTCTAATGCTACTCAAATGAAGCGTTGATATAGGCTTGGATTTGATGGTGCTTTGACTCTTCGTCATGGCATTGAGAACGAGAAAGAGAAGGTTGGTGGATGCAAGTGATCAACCTCCTTTACCAGTATTGTCTAATAATAAGGATAAGGTTCATATAATGGTCTCATGATGTCGTAGTTCTTAGAATTAGTCATGGTTGTCTATATAACAAGTGTTTCTCTTGTCTTGCTTTTGCCCTCAACAAGGCCTAGTTTCCTTTTAGGCAAGCCCTGACAATCTTTTGGTGAAAATTGTTATAAACTATGGCTATGACAAGCTAAAACTTTAGCTCTTTTTGTCTCCAAATTAGTATGATTTCCTCTTATGGGAGACTATACTTGAGTTCATTTTAACTCTATGTATACTTGCTTTTAATTCATAGAATTTCCTCACTAACTTACCAAAGAAAAAAGTATACGTATTATATGATGTACTTTTATGGCAATTCATTCATTAATAATTATTAATGGATACCGTCCACGAGGCATAAAATAGATGGTGATGTGGTGTACTACTAAGTCACTCTGTGATGTGAAAGTCATTAGTTCGAAACTTCGTGGGCAAAAATCCAATCTCGTTAAAGGTTGGTGTGGCCCAGGTCGGGTGCGATCCCAAGGTGATTTTGATGGCTTAGATGCCCTTGGGTCGCAATTTCTCAAGAGAGATGTCAAGTCTGCAAATATCATCTCACACAACTTGACAAACAAATAAAAATTATTAATGGATACCAATGTAAAATGTGTTGAACTATTTATGGCAACTCATTCATTATTAATAGTAAGTAATCTGAAATGTGAAGGAGTGAAGCACCATGGTTTAAAAGTTGTAATTTTACAAAATAGAAGATTAATAAGATAATAATATTCATTTTTTTATGTTTAAGCAAATTTAAACGAATAATTAAAATAAAGAATTTTAAATAAATGTGCATATTAATGTATAAAAATGGCATTGCAATACATCTCTTTTATTTGTATTGATATGTTTTTGATGAATTGATAATGAGCTTATTTGGGGAAATCGTCCTTAAGATTAGGAAACCAAGTGAATTGTGAATTTTTGGAACCACACTATAACTAGAAGTTGTAGCTCATAGAATAACAAGAGCATTTTAGGAAAAAAAATTGTGGTATAGGCAAAAAAACCTACAATTTGAGGCCAAAATTTATAGTGTGACATTCTTTACAAATCAAACTCTCCAATTGCTAACCTAACATTCATTTGCATCTTGGAATCCCATTTCCTCCTCTCACTATCTTGCAAGTACACACTTGGATTGGCATTGTATCTTGATTTAGATTCCTAACTCCTCTTCCACACTCTTAAGCTATTTGCACTTGGCATCTCTAGATCCTCTATAGGGTTTTCTTATTGTTAGATGGCTTTGACCTTTAATGCTCGTTGTTTGGTCCTATCGTATCTCCATTAGCTTAGTCCCTTCTAACACCATGGGTGATTGGACCCAATTACTTTAAGGGAGAGTTTTAACATAGTTAGGGCAAGGGAGGTATCAAACCTTTTGAGGGTACTACGGGTCATCATTCTATAATTTGTTGCTACATTATTTTCTATGGTAGATCTAGTGTTATATATTACATTATATTGAAGATTGGTTACAAGTTTCTTTTGCAAGAGGATTGAGTTATGTGTAGGTTCTTTTAGGAGATTGAACTCTCTCTAGAGGCATGTTGAAATTTTCATCATTAACCCAAGTAGATACAACAAAAATCTTCCATGTGAGTTATTTCCATTTATCCTCTCTTTCATTTCCAACACTTAAGTTAACTAACTTGCTAAACATGTTTGGCATTATCCTTAAGTTCGTTTGCCTTCCTTTGTGATATTGTTATCATACATTTGTTGTGAACCCTAATCAAAGTACCATAATTAATCTCCAACCTTGGACAACTAATTAAGAGTAAAACCCCAATCAGTCTAGTGGCCCTCCCCTTATCTTTCCTATCCATCTCTTAGGATTCTCAATTTAGCCATAAAATTAAGTGATGACTTCACTCTCCCTTTCCTCCTTAAGGTAGCATGGTGTTGCATTACAATCAAAGGGATGGAAATGCCAGTTTTTTTTATAACTATGAAAAATAAGGAGAGCGATAAGATAATAAGGGAAATCAAAATTTATTATGGGGATATGGTATCAAACTCTAAGGCATTATTGAAGAGGTAAAGTGCTTCCAAACCCTTTATAATAGCTTCCATTGGGAAATATAAAAAAAAAAAAAATCATATTCATCCACTCATACTTCAACAAATTTGTTAACGAAGAACAAAATGAAACATTGATGGAAGATGTAAGGAAGCATTGAACTTTGTGGTGTAGTCATTTTGATAAGATAAGAGCACTTTGTCTCAATGGATGGTCCACAAATTCTTCATTGGGTCCTTTGAATTGATAGAAGATGATTTAGGTTGAACAACTTGCCAAAAATGTTTCGTAAACTAACCCTAAGTTAATTTGTCTTCCTTTTTAAATTTGTCACTATCATACATATGTTGTGAACCTTAATCAAGGTATCACAATTAATCTATAGGCCTATATGTCTAATTAAGTGTAAAAGTTGATTAATCAAATGCCTCCTCCCTTATCCTTCCCACCTTCTCCTATAGTTCTTAGTTTAGCCCTAAACTCAAATGGTTACTTCACTCTCTCCTTTCTTCTTGTGGTAATGTGGTGCCTCACTCTTAGTGTCACACTAAAACAAAAAATGAATGAAATATCGATAATTATGCAAAACAAGTAGAGTAATAAAATGATATGTGAAATCATAAATTCTTATGGGGATATGGTATTGAACTTTAATGACATTTTTGAGGAGGGAATAAAGTACTTCTGATCTCTTTGCAATAGCTTCCTTATGGAAATATAACAAAATTCATAGCAATTCTCTCACACTCGAACAAATTTGTTGATGATGAAAAAAATGAAGCATTGATGGAATATGTGATTAAGGAAGAATTGAAGTTTGTAGTGTAGTTATTTTGACAAAACAAGAGACCTTATATCAATGGATTGTCCACATCGAGAGTTGATGGAAGGTGAATTTTTAAGTTGTGGAGGAATCAAGAGAGATTGGGAAGGTTATGAAATGATCTGTAAACTACCATGGATATTCCATTAGACAATTCATCACAACAAATTTACTAAAACATATATTAGAAAATATGAAATCTGCACAATGAGGGTTTCTTTCTCCTCAGATTTATGGATTTGTTAATTACTATTTATTGCATATGCATGCAAATTATAATTATGCATAAAATAGAGAACAACTAAATGAAAACTCGCAACCCACCATTGATACAAGATATGTGCTAGGAAACTCTTTCGAAAGAAAACTTAGCTAGAAGTGAGGTTGCTCTGCTCTTTTTCTCTAAATGGAAAATGGATGCAAGAACACATAAGTGAGGCGTGTGGCTTGTGGGCTACTATATTGCAAAAATCCTCTCTATTTTCTCTCTCCCTATCCTTCTCGGCCACTATGTTTGTCTATGGAGCAAAATGCACTAGAATAGGAACCCATATTCCTCCCAGTAGCTTGGTTATAACACGGTTTAATAGCCTACTAGGTGTTAAGTTTGACTCCTTCAAGTGTTAACTAGATTTATAGTATGGATTCTTCTAGAGTCTTCTTCATCGTGATCACATGGATAGCCCCTTTTCCACGAATAATAGGGGTTGATTGTAACAACCTCGAGTTAAAAATTCGTGTAATAAAGTTAATAAAGGAAAAACAATAACCAAGGTCATGGGACATGTATTCCAAGTTGAATGTTGGGTAAAAACATAGTAACACGGCTCAGTTGTGATTAATTAATGGCTATGGATGTTGACAAAAGCAATGGCAAAGGCTTTGGAAAAGCATGAGGCATTAATTGGCATTTTATTTATGAAAATAATGGAAAATATGAGAAAATGAAGGTGAAAGGTCACAGGTTGCATGTGAGGAGGAAAATGAAGGAAAATAATGGAAAATGAAGAAATAGAGGC
The DNA here is from genome assembly GCA_000404065.3 of Pinus taeda. Taxonomy (NCBI): domain Eukaryota; kingdom Viridiplantae; phylum Streptophyta; class Pinopsida; order Pinales; family Pinaceae; genus Pinus; species Pinus taeda. The sequence goes on from APFE031724736.1 coordinate 59,979, forward strand.
CTCAATGATAAAAAGGCTTATGAGGATCAATTCATAACCTTTTTTCAAATTTAGCTTGGAGCTCTCTTTTCTATTCTCTCTCTCTCTTGTTGTTATCACCAAAAAATTGATCATCTAGCCTAATTTACTAGATGGATCGAAGTACACCATGTAAAGCCAATTTTACCATAGTAAAATTGCTTTCACTGTGAGAAACTACTTAATAAACCACATTTGCTAAGTAATTTATAGTTAAACTCATGAAGAATAATTAAATAAATCATTATTTATTTGATTTTCTTATAGGAATAATTAATTAAACCATTTTATTATTATTATTCCTTGTCAAATTTGACCCAATCATGAAAAATAAACAGATAAATCATTAATTATCTTATTTTTCTCTAAGAATAATTAATTAGTTCTCTAGAATAATTTAATTAATCACTAATTAATTATTATTCTTTGTCAAGTTTGACTAAATCCCTTAGGAATAATTAAATAAATCCTTATTTATTTATTATTCCTTAACTAATTCTTGAGATGATAAATAAATCATTTATTTATTTATTATTTCTAAATAAAAGTTTAAATATTAGATATCATTTTCGGGATTCAACTGTGTTAAGTAAGTCATTCATCTATGACCATTTCCATGAGAGGTAGTCGTAACTGACTAATTTCTCATGATTTTTTAATAGTCCACTTAGCACTCATTGCATTAAGTGATGCTCACGGGGGTGAAGAAGTGGGATTGAAACTAGTGAAATAAATCACATAGCGTCAATCATCACTTCTGGGGCTTACACCCAGTAACCAGGACTTCCCAGGAGGTCACCCATTCCAGGTCGCCTTTGGCTCAAGCGCGCTTAATTGTGGAGTTTTCCCCACAATCAAGCCCATCTAGCTTGCTACCCCATTTGCAAGACCTTAGCAAGTATTGTGCCTCATGAACCATTCAAGTAGTGTTCCCTTCACCCTTTTGAATTAAGTATTGGGGCTTTTCGCAGTGCATTATATTAGATATCATTTTCGGGATTCAACTGCGTTAAGTCATTCATCTATGACCATTTCCATGAGAGGTAGTCGTAGCTGACTAATTTCTCATGATTTTTTAATAGTCCACTTAGCACTCATTGCATCGGGTGATGCTCACTACGAAAACCCCTAATACTTAATTCAAAAGAGTGAAAGGAACACTACTTGAATGGTTCATGAGGCACAATACTTGCTAAGGTTTTGCAAATGGGGTAGCAAGCTAGGTGGGCTTGGTTGTGGGGAAAACTCCAAAGTTAAGCATGCTTGAGCCAGAGGCAATCTGGGATGGGTGACCTCTCGGGAAGTCCTAGTTACCGGGTGCAAGCCCCGGAAGTGATGATTAACGCTATGTGATTTATTTCACTAGTTTCAATCCCACTTCGTCACCCCTGTGAACATCACCCGATGCAATGAGTGCTAAGTGGACTATTCAAAAATCATGAGAAGTTAGTCAATTACGACTACCTCTCATGGAAATGGTCATAGATGAATGACTTACTTAACATAGTTGAATCTCGAAAATGATATCTAATATAATGCACTGTGAAAACCCCCATACTTAATTCAAAAGTTTAAATATTTTTTCCCTCCTAACCAAATATAATAAAATATTCCAAGTGGTTATTCCAAGAATGGGACCAATAATATTTTATTATTGCTCATTATTCGAGGATAACTCAATATTTTGTTATAAATTGAAGGGTTTTCCATTCATTATTTACTTTTGATTATTTTCATTGTTGCACTCACTGTTGTAACTCTAATTATTTTCATTGTCGCACGCCATATTTTTGTTGGGTTTTCACATTATAGAGGAGAGAGACTCTACACAAGCTGAAGAAGTTTGAGGATAGCCAAGAACCCATCCCATAGAAGGGGACTGGTAACATTTATCTATTCTCTTCACAGGTGTTATAATAAAATTATTCTTTACATATCTAGTTTCCATTGGATGATTGGAGTTATTACTCTTTCTTTTTGTTGTTTAACTATGATTGTGGCATAGATCAGAATTTTGGCAGGTTTTGTTTCTATCAGTTGTTGCAGATCTATAATGTTTAGCAACCATTTATATTGTTGATATTGTTTGTCATCCACAATCTTAAGTGGGTTATTTTCGTACACCATTAAGAATAAAACATTATGACACTCGTACTCTTGGACACTTAAAGTTTTCTTGGAGCACTCTTCAAGGAGTGTGGCATACTTGGGATTTGGAGCAAGGAGGCAAATGAAAAGTAAGAAAATGCGAGAGGACAACAGGATCAACAATTGCAACAAGTTTTGCTTACAGGTACCATGTTGCATGTATGATTTCCTTGCTAGTTTTGGCATGCATGGCACATGCATGTGGTTTCTTGATCATGATTTGTCATTGGCATGGAGGATTGCCTAGATTGACAGTGGTTTTGCCTAGCCTTTCCATTTCCTGGATAGCCATGGTAGTGTGGGTTTTATCTTGGTTTTCTGGTTGGTGCTCACGTGCCTTTGGTTGTGGGTTGAGTTACTAGTTCCCAGAATCCTTGGTTGGACAACCCTATAACAACTTGGCATGAGTTACTAGCCTTGGAAACCTTGGTTGGACAAAAGCTCTGGAGCCCTTGGTGGGTTGAGTTACTACTCCTAGAACCCTTGGTTGGTCAAATGCTCTGGAGCCCAACAACAATTGTGGGTTTACTTACTAGTCCTGGAAGCCTTGGTTGGAACAAATGTTCTAAAGCCCTAGACAACTTGGGTAGAGACCAATCTAGTGATGGTTAGTAATGTCCGACCATGAGGTGGAATCACTGGTTGAGGGTTGAGGTGGTTTGGCCTCTGGAAGCCCTGGTTTGGTGTTCTTGGTTTATTGCATGAGATCCCACATTCATGCATGGAATATGGCGCAAGGGTGATTCGCTGAAAGAGAGATTTGGTTCAGCGCAATCTATGGGAAGGTGGTACGTGGAAGTCCCTAACTTGGTTGGATTTGCATATGTTAATAAGAGATCCTTTTCCTTTGGTATTTCATGGGTAAAAGTGCTTGTCATTATGTGGCTTTAACCGTTATTTCATCATTGATATATCTTTGGTTATTTGTTAGTTATAAGTGTGTTTTGTGACAATCTTGATGAATTTCTCTCATCATGTTTTGGTTAGTAGATGAAATATTAATGATTGAATGACCTAATAGTTAACAATGCAGCTATTGGGTGGAGACATCAGTCCTCCTTGATGATTCTCAGATAAGTATGAGATCCCTATGTTCATATTTGTTGTTATGACTAGTAGATTCCATGTTTATAATATGTTTATCGAAATGCCTATCATGGATGGTACGGGTCAGGTCAAGTCCTTGTTCAAGTGTTTGCATTAATAGCCTTATTTCATTGTTATTTATTAATTCTAGAAGTTTCATGAAGTTTTGGGTAGAGGCCTGAGTCATAGCCTTGAAAAAGTGGCTCAGAATTTAGGGTCACTAGCACATAACTGCCTGAAAAAGGCCATAGTCGCATGGATGCCTTGTTGTGGGAGCGACTGGAGGGTCTCAGTCGCATGGAGGGCATGTCATGGGAGCGATTGGCGGTAAATGTGAGAGGAAGGTGTTACAAAGTGGTATGATAGCATGGTTCACCCCTTGGACTAAATGGGCGGAATGTGTTTGTTATGCATACATGTCGATTGCATATGTGTTCTTACGCTTGTGGTCTATGTGCTTGTTGTGTATGCATAATGGTGGTCATTGTCACAATTTTATTGTCATGTAGAAGTTGATGGTGATTGTTGTCGAATGTGGTCGTCATGAGTGCATGTCAGTTATGCATTTGTTATGCATGTTAGTGTCTATATGTCATTATGCATGCATTGTCATGGTTATGGTATAGTCATGCATGGTAACTAGATAATGGTTGAAATGATGTCTATATATTATGATGATTATGATTATACAAGTATTATGTTAATCTGGCTGGTCTTGCAGATGAGTTATCCTCCCCTGAACTATACTAAGGTACGTTGGTGTGTTTGTGATTTGGTTTAGGTGACATGATACACCTTGCAAGAAGAAGAAGATCAAATATGACTAGCAAAATGGTAGACTATAGTTCACGTGACTCTCCCTATAGATCAGATGAGCAACATGGTGATGGGTACTCTACTGACATAGCAGACACTTTGAGAAGTTTGAAGGCAGAAATAAGAAGTTGTAAAGCAGATAATGACAAAATCATTCAATCACAAGAGAGACTTGCGAGGGCACATGAGACACAAGTAGAAGTTAATGCAGTCATCCTTCAGAGCATGTTAGACTTGCAGAGATAGGGACCACATAGGATCAATCATGGATAAGAGGACAAGACTAATGGAGCATATAGTATTAGGTCTCATGGTGAGCATAGGTCGGATAGAGATGACATGGTTAGATATGGCAGGTTCTTAGATACAACTGATAGACAGGGCAGTGGACATGGGCATTACTCTAGTTCTAGTTCAAAGAAATATCATGGTCATCATCGATATCATCCTTATAGGAGGAGTGACAAGGGATATTTTCTGAATGAGTTCAAGAAAGCAAGGCCACCTACATTTGATGGAGAAATGAAGAATTCACAAGATGGAGAAGCGTGGTTGTTTGGGATGAAGAAGTTCTTTAGATTGCATGATTACTCAAAGAATATGAAGGCCAAAATAGCTATGTTCAGTCTTAAGGGTAAAGCAAACATTTGGTGGGAAAATGTAAAGAATGTCAAAGGTATTCATGAAGAAGAGTTGACTTGGAGTATTTTCAAGAAGAAGTATATATCTAATAGATACTATGATAACAGGGCAAAAGAATTCTATGAGTTGAAGATGGGATCCATGACCGATGAGGAGTACACTAGCAGATTCTTGGAGTTGTTGAGGTATGTGCCTTATCTGAAGGAGCAGAAAGTGAATATTCTTAGATTCATCAGTGGGTTTTCGGTAGCATTCAAAGACAAGATTGAGTTTGATGATCCTGGAGGAATCCATCAGAAAACTAAAGCATTGTTATGAACAATCGAAGAGCAGATCTAAGACTAAGCAAGATTGGAAAGGTAATGCGAAGAATAAAGGGAAATGGGATAAAAAGTGAGCTAAACCTCAAGACATAGGTAACAAAGAGAATGAAACACTGCCTAAGCAGTTCAATGCATTTGAAAAAGGGTAGGTATTTCAGTTTGAGGAGCAGAACAAGGGTGATGGCAGGAAGCCTTTACAATGTTGGACTTGTGGCAAAGATCATTGCATGAGATATTATCCATAGTATCAAGGTGGTAGACCGCATATCTATAGTGCTCAGGAAGCATAGGCTGTTGGGGATGTTAGGCATAGGATTACTCAGACTTATGTAGCGTTGGATAATAGGCAAGCAGATTACCAAACATCTATTATCAAGATGGACGATAAGTTTTGTGATCGAGTTGTTTCTATTTTGATTGACCCTAGATCTAATTATAGTTATGTTAATCCTGACCTTGTGCATAAGTATGGTTTGAATAAAGAACTACATGCAAAATATTGGTTAGTGCAGTTGGCTATAGGTGCTAAGAAAAGAGTTCATCACTGGGTAAGAGCTTGTATATTTGAGTTGAATGGTATGCCTACATCTACGCATTTGAATGTGCTTCCATTGGAATCATACAATATGTTGTTGGGTATGGACTAGTTGTATCTTCATAAGACTAAGGTAGAATGTTATGATAAGGCTATTGAGTGCTTGGATGACAATGGAGAATAAAGGATCTTGTAGGGTAAGAAGAATGCAACATCAGTTAGAATGGTTACAACTATGAAGGAAAAGCGTAGTCACAGGAAGGGGTGTGTGTTATTTGTAGTGCATATTTCTAGTGATAGAGGTAAGGATGTTGAGGATGAGAGGTATTGAGAGGGTACCCAATTTTACAACAGTTTCATAATGTGTTTCCCGCAAAGATTCCAGAGTTGCCACCTCATAGAGAAGTAGACTTTTCCATTGAGTTGGTACTAGGGGCAGCACCAACATCAAAGGCACCATATAGGATGAGCACACTAGAGTTAGTAGAAATGAAGTTGCACCTAGAGGAAATGCTTGACAAGGGATACATTAGGCTAAGTGTATCACATTGGGGTGCACCGGTTGTGTTTGTGAAGAAGAAGGATGGCACTCTTAGGTTATGAATTGACTACAAGCAGTTGAACAAGGTAACCGTCAAGAACATGTATCTGTTGCCAAGGATTAATGATTTGTTTGACCAGTTGAAGGGAGCATTAATGTTCTCGAAGATTGGTCTGAGATTAGGATACCATCAGGCATGCATTAAAGAAGAGGACATATACAAGATTGCTTTTCGGACCAAGTATGGGCATTATGAGTTTGTTGCAATTCCTTTTGGTTTGACTAATTCTCCAACTACTTTTATGTCTTTGATGAATAGTGCGTTGCATCCTTATTTGGACAAGTTTGTTATTGTGTTCATTGATGATATATTGATATATTCTAAGCATGAGGAAGAACATGCCGGACATTTAGCAACAATGTTGAGATTGCCAAGAGAGCATCAGTTGTATGCCAAGCTTAACAAATATAGTTTCTTTCAGACAGAGGTACATTACTTGGGACATGTGGTTTCCAAGGAAGGCATAACAATGGATCCAGAAAAGATAAAAACTATTAAGGAATAGACAACTCCTAGGAATGTGGAGAAGGTGAGGTCATTTATGGGGCTAGTAGGTTATTACATGAGGTTCATCATGAACTTCTCATATATTTTTTATCCTCTTACATCATTGCAAAGGAAAGGTAAGAAATTTGAATGGACAAAGGAATATGCAACTAGTTTTGAGCAGTTAAAGCAGTTGTTGACGAATGCTCCAGTTCTAAAGATTGAGATCCGGATAACGAGTATGTAGTGTGTACTAATGCTTGCAAGAGAGTACTTGGTGGAGTCTTGATGCATGAGGGATAGGTGGTATGTTATGAACTTGAAAAAAGGTAAGAAATTTGAATGGACAAAGGAATGTGCAACTAGTTTTGAGCAGTTGAAGCAGTTGTTGACGAATGCTCCAGTTCTAAAGATTGAGATCCAGATAACGAGTATGTAGTGTGTACAGATGCTTGCAAGAGAGGACTTGGTGGAATATTGATGCAGGAGGGGCAGGTGGCATGTTATGAACTTGCAAGCCACCATTGATACAAGATATGTGCTAAGAAACTCTTTTGAGAGAAAACTTAGCTAGAAGGTGAGGTTGCTCTGCTCTTTTTCTCTAAATGGAAAATGGATGCAAGTACACATAAGTGAGTTGTGTGGCTTGTGGGCTACTATAGTGCAAAATTCCTCTCTATTTTCTCTCTCCCTATCCTTCTCGGCTACTATGTTTGTCTATGGAGCAAAATGCATTAGAATAGGAACCCATATTCCTCCTAGCAGCTTGGTTATAACACAGTCTAATAGCCTACTAGTGGTTAAGTTTGACTCCTTCAAGTCTTAACTAGATTTATAATATGGATTCTTCTAGAGTCTTCTTCGTCGTGATCACGTGGCTAGCCCCTTTTCCATGAATAATGGGGGCTAGTTGTAACAACCTCGTGTTAAAAATCCCTGTAATAAAGTTAATAAAGGAAAGCAAATAACCAAGGTCATGGGATACATATTCCAAGCTGAATGTTGGGCAAAAACATAGTAACGGGGATCACTTGTGATTAATCAATGGTTATGGATATTGACAAAGGAAATGGCAAAGGCTTTGAAAAATCATGAGACATTATTTGGCATTCTATTTATGAAAAGAATGGAAAATGAAGAAAATAGAGGCCTCAACGATAAAAAGGCTTCTACGGATCAGTTCACAACGTTTTGTTAGTTTTATCTTAGAACTCTCTCTTATATTCTCTCTCCCTCATACTCTTAGACAATTAGAGTTTTGTTGGATCACTCTTGGAGGAGTGTGGCATACTTGGGATTTCGAGCAAGGAGGCAAATGAAAAGTAGGAAAGCGCAAGAGGACAACATGATCAACAACTACAATAGGTTTTGGTTACAGGTACCAAATTGCATGTATGATTTCCTTGCTAGTTTTGGCATGCATGGCACATGCATGTGGTTTCTTGGTCGTGATCTGTCATTGGCATGGAGGATTGCCTGGATTGATAGTGGTTTTTCCTAGCCTTTCCATTTCCTTGATAGCCATGGTGTTGCGGGTTTTATCTTTGTTTTCTAGTTGGTGCTCGTGTTACTTTGGTTGTTGGTTAACTTACTAGTTCCCAGAATCCTTGGTTGGACAACCTTGTAACAACTTGGGTTGAGTTATTAGTCCTAGAAGCCTTGGTTGGAAAAACACTCTAGAGTCGTTGGTGTTTTGAGTTACTAGTCCTAGAAGCCCTGGTTGGACAAATGCTCTGGAACCCGACAACAGTTGTGGGTTTAGTTACTAGTCCTGGAAGCCTTGGTTGGAACAAATGCTCTAGAGCCCTAGACAACTTGGGTAGAGACCGATTTAGTGATGGTTAGTGATGTCTGACTGTGAGGTGGAATCACTGGTTGAGGGTTGAGGTGGTTTGGCCTCTGGAAACCCTGGTTTGGTGTTCTTGGTTTATTCCATGAGATCCCACATTCACCCATGGAATATGGCGCAGGGGTGATTAGCTGAAAGAGAGATTTGGTTCAGCCCAATCTATGGGTAGGTGGTATGTGGAAGTCCCTAACTTAGTTGGATTTGCATATGTTAATAAGAGATCCTTTTCCTCTAGTATTTCATGAGTAAATGTGCATGTCATTATGTGGCTTTAACGGTTATTTCATCATTGATATATATTTGGTTATTTGTTAGTTATAAGTGTGTTTTATGACAATATTAATAAATGCCCCTCGTCATGTTTTGGTTAGTAGATGAAATATTAAAGAATGAATCACCTAATAGTTAACAATGCAACTATTAGGTGGAGACATCAGTCCTCCTTAACGATTCTCAAATAAGTATGAGATCCCTTCGTTCGGATTTGTTGTTATGACCTGTAGATTACATGTTTATGACATGTTTGACGAAATTCCTATCGTGGATGGTATGGGTCAGGTCAAGTCCTTGTTCAAGTGTTTACATACTAGCCTTATTTCATTGGTATTTATCAATTCTAGAAGTTTCATGAATTTTTAGGCATAGGCTTGAGTCCTAGCCTTGAAAAAGTGGCTTAGAATTCGGGGTCGTTGGGACATAACTGCCTGAAAAAAAGCCACAATTGCATGGATGCCTTATTGCGGGAGAGACTAGAGGGTCTCAGTCGCATGGAGGACTTGTCATGGTAGTGACTGGGGGTAAATGTGGGAGGATGGTGTTACAAAGTGGTATCATAGCATGGTTCACCCCTTGGACTAAATGGGTGGAATGTGTTTGTCATGCATACATGTCGGTTGCATATGTGTTCTTATGCTTGTGGTCTATGTGCTTGTTGTGTATGCATAATGGTGGTCATTGTCGCAGTTGTGTTGTCATGTAGAAATTGATGGTGATTGTTGTCGGATGCAGTCGTCGTGAGTGCATGTCAGTTATGCATTTGTTATGCATTTTAGTGTCTATATGTCGTTATGCATGTATTGTCATGGTTATAGTATAGTCATGCATGGTAACTCGATGATGGTTGAAATTATGTTTATATATTGTGATGATTATGATTATACATGTATTGTGTTAATCTGATTGGTCTTGCAAATGAGCTATCCTCCCCTGAACTATACTAAGGTATGTTGGTGTGTTTAAGATTTGGTTTAGTTACATGATATACCTTGCAGGAAGAAGAAGATAAAATATGACTAGAAAAATGGTAGACTATAGTTCATGTGACTCTCCCTATAGATCAAAAGAGAAACATGGTGATGGGTACTCTCTTGACATTGCAAACACTTTGAGAAGTTTGAAGGCAGAAATAATATGTTGTAAAGGAGATAATGGCATAATCATTTAGTCACAAGAGAGACTTACCAGGGCACAGGAGAAACAAGTAGAGGTTAATGCAGTCATCCTTTAGAGCATGTTAGACATGCAAAGATAGGGACCACATAGGATTAGTCATGGACAAGAGGATAAGACTAATGGAGCATATGGTAGTAGGTCTCATGGTGGGCACAGGTTGGATAAAGATGACATGGTTAGACATGGCAGGTTCTTGGATACACCTGAGAGACGAGGCAATAGACATGGGCATTACTTTAGTTCTAATTCATACAAGTATCATGGTCATCATCGCTATCATCCTTATAGGAGGAGTGGCAAGGGGTATTTTCCGATTGAGTTCATGAAATAAAATCCACCTACATTTGATGGAGAGATGAAGAAGTCACAAGATGGAGAAGTGTGGCTGCTTGGGATGAATAAGTTCTTTAGATTGAATGATTACTTAGAGAACATGAAGGCCATAGTAGCTACGTTCAGTCTTAAAGGTAAAGAAAACATTTGGTGGGAAAATGTAAAGGATGTTAAAGGTATTAATGAAGAAGATGTGACTTGGAGTAATTTCAAGAGACTTTTCAGGAAGAAGTATATATCTAATAGATACTATGATGACAGGGCAAAAGAATTCTATGAGTTGAAGATGGGATCCATGACTGATGAGGAGTACACTAGTAGATTCTTGGAGTTTTTGAGGTATGTGCCTTATCTGAAGGAGGAGAAAGCAAAGATTTAGAGATTGATCAGTGGGTTTTCAGTAGCACTCAAAGACAAGATTGAGTTTGATGATTATTGGAGGAAGCCATCAGAAAACAAAATCATTGTTATGAACAATGGAAGCGCAGATTTGAGACTAAGCAAGATCAGAAAGGTATTGCGAAGAATAAATGGAAATGGGATAAAAAGCGAGTTAAACCTCAGGATATAGGTAACAAAGAGAATGCAACACCACCTAAGAAGTTCAATGCATTTGATATAGGGCAGGGATTTCAGTTTGAGGAGTAGAACAAGAGTGATGGCAGGAATCCTTTACAATGTTGGACTTGTGGGAAAGATCATTGCAGGAGAGATTGTCCACAGTATCAGGGTGGTAGACAGCAGATCTATAGTGCTCAGGAAGCACAAACTGTTGGGGATGTTGGGCAGAGCATTCCTCAAATTTATGCAGCGTTGGATAACAGGCAGGCGGATTTACAGACATCTATTATCAAGATGGACGGTAAGATTTGTGATTAAGTTGTTTCTATTTTATTGACCCTAGATCTAATTATAGTTATGTTAATCCTGACTTGGTGGATAAATATGGTTTGAATAAAGAAGTGCATGCAAAATCTTGGTTAGTGCAGTTGGATATAGGTGCTAAGAAAAGAGTTCATCACTGGGTAAGAGCTTGTGTATTTGAGTTGAATGGTATGCCTACATCCTACGCATTTCAATGTGCTTCCATTGGAATCTTACAGTATGTTGTTGGGTATGGACTGGTTGTATATTCACAGGACTAAGGTAGAATGTTATGATAAGGCTATTGAGTGCTTGGATGACAATGGAGAATAAAGGATCTTGTAGGGTAAGAAGAATGCTACATCAGTTAGAATGGTTACAACTATGCAGGGAAAGTGCAATCCCAAGAAAGGGTGTGTGTTATTTGCAGTGCATATTTCTAGTGATAGAGGTAACGATGTTGAGGATGAGAGGTATTGAGTAGGTACCTGATTTTACAACAGTTTTAGGATGTGTTTCCTGCAAAGATTCCAGGGTTTCCACCTGATAGAAAAGTAGAATTTTCCATTGAGTTGGTACAAGGGGCAACACCAACATCAAAGGCACCATACAAGATTAACACACTAGAATTAGTAGAAATGAAGTTGCAGCTGAAGGAAATGCTTGACAAGGGATAAATTAGGCCAAGTGTATCACCTTTGGGTGCACCAATGGTGTTTGTGAAGAAGAAGGATAATACTCTCAAGTTATGAATTAACTACAAGCAATTGAACAAGGTAACCATCAAGAATGTGTATCTGTTGCCAAGGATTGATGATTTATTTGACCAGTTGAAAGGAGCATGAGTTTTCTCGAAGATTGATCTGAGATCAAGATACCTTCAGGTACGCATTAAAGAAGAGGACATTTACAAGACTGCTTTCCCGACCAAGTATGGGCATTATGAGTTTGTTGTAGTTCCTTTGATTTGACTAATGCTCCAACTACTTTTATGTGCTTGATGAGTGGCGTGTTGCATGCTTATTTGGACAAGTTTTTTTATTGTGTTCATTGATGATATATTGGTAGATTCTAAGAATGAGGAAGAAAATTTGGAACATTTAGCAACATTGTTGAGATTGTTAAGAGAGCATCAGTTGTATGCCAAGCTTAGCAAATACAGTTTCTTTCAGACAAAGGTATATTACTTGGGACATTTGGTTTCCAAGGAAAGCATGGCAGTGGATCCGAAAAATATAAAAGTTATTATGGAATGGAAAATTCCTAGGAATGTGGATGAGGTAAGGTCATTTATGGGGTTTCTAGGTTATTACATGAGGTTCATCATGAACTTCTCATAGATTGCTTATCCTATACATCATTGCAAAGGAAAGGTAAGAAATTTGAATGGACAAAGGAATGTGTAGCTAGTTTTGAGTAGTTGAGGCAGTTGTTGATGAATTCTCTAGTTCTAAAGATTGCAGATCCGGGGAAAAAGTATGTAGTGTGTATAAATGCTTACAAGAGAGGACTTGGTGGAGGTTTGATGCAAGAGGGATAGGTGGTATGTTATGAATCAAGGAAATTGAATGAGCACGAGAAGAATTATGTTACACGTGATCTTGAGTTGCCAATGGTCATACATGCATTGAAAATGTGGAGACATTACCTTCTTGGCAAGAGGTTTGTTCTGATGAGAGCCCACAGTGGATTGAGATACTTGTTTGACCAACCAATCTAAAATCTAAGTAATCTAGATGGTTGGCCACAATTAGTGAATTTGACTTTGAGATCAGTTACATTAAAGGGAAAGAGAATAGGGTGGCAGATGATCTTAGTAGAATATTGTAGATGAATCATATAGTAGCTACGAGTTCATATGGGACGGGTTTACAGGATCGGATATTATAGGTAGGTCAACAGGATGATAGGTTTAGGGAGGTTAGGCACAAGTTACAATAGGATACAAGTGATCAGGATGTGGACTGTCATCTCACAAGGGATGGTTTGGTGAGATTTAGGGATATTATCTACGTGTCAGACAATAGCGAGCTCAAGAAGCTTATCTTGAGAAAATTCCATGCTAAGTCCTATTCATGTCATCTAGGATATAATAGGACATTGATAGGTGGTGAAGAAGTTCTATTATTGGCAAATTTGAATAAGGAAGTGGCACAGTTCATTGCTAGGTGCTTGGATTGTCAACAAGTAAAAGCATAGTGTAAGCTTCGAGGTGGATTACTACAACTTATTCTGATTCCATAGTGGAAATAGGAGGTTATTTCCATGGATTTCATTACAGGTTTGTCGAGGACATCTAGACAACATGATTCTATCATGGTTGTGGTGGATAGGTTGAAAAAGGTAGCACACTTCATTCTAGTGAAGTCTACTTATTCAGCTAATGATGTAGCACAGGTGTTTGTGAAGAAGAAGGATAATACTCTCAAGTTATGAATTAACTACAAGCAATTGAACAAGGTAACCATCAAGAATGTGTATCTGTTGCCAAGGATTGATGATTTATTTGACCAGTTGAAAGGAGCATGAGTTTTCTCGAAGATTGATCTGAGATCAAGATACCTTCAGGTACGCATTAAAGAAGAGGACATTTACAAGACTGCTTTCCCGACCAAGTATGGGCATTATGAGTTTGTTGTAGTTCCTTTGATTTGACTAATGCTCCAACTACTTTTATGTGCTTGATGAGTGGCGTGTTGCATGCTTATTTGGACAAGTTTTTTTATTGTGTTCATTGATGATATATTGGTAGATTCTAAGAATGAGGAAGAAAATTTGGAACATTTAGCAACATTGTTGAGATTGTTAAGAGAGCATCAGTTGTATGCCAAGCTTAGCAAATACAGTTTCTTTCAGACAAAGGTATATTACTTGGGACATTTGGTTTCCAAGGAAAGCATGGCAGTGGATCCGAAAAATATAAAAGTTATTATGGAATGGAAAATTCCTAGGAATGTGGATGAGGTAAGGTCATTTATGGGGTTTCTAGGTTATTACATGAGGTTCATCATGAACTTCTCATAGATTGCTTATCCTATACATCATTGCAAAGGAAAGGTAAGAAATTTGAATGGACAAAGGAATGTGTAGCTAGTTTTGAGTAGTTGAGGCAGTTGTTGATGAATTCTCTAGTTCTAAAGATTGCAGATCCGGGGAAAAAGTATGTAGTGTGTATAAATGCTTACAAGAGAGGACTTGGTGGAGGTTTGATGCAAGAGGGATAGGTGGTATGTTATGAATCAAGGAAATTGAATGAGCACGAGAAGAATTATGTTACACGTGATCTTGAGTTGCCAATGGTCATACATGCATTGAAAATGTGGAGACATTACCTTCTTGGCAAGAGGTTTGTTCTGATGAGAGCCCACAGTGGATTGAGATACTTGTTTGACCAACCAATCTAAAATCTAAGTAATCTAGATGGTTGGCCACAATTAGTGAATTTGACTTTGAGATCAGTTACATTAAAGGGAAAGAGAATAGGGTGGCAGATGATCTTAGTAGAATATTGTAGATGAATCATATAGTAGCTACGAGTTCATATGGGACGGGTTTACAGGATCGGATATTATAGGTAGGTCAACAGGATGATAGGTTTAGGGAGGTTAGGCACAAGTTACAATAGGATACAAGTGATCAGGATGTGGACTGTCATCTCACAAGGGATGGTTTGGTGAGATTTAGGGATATTATCTACGTGTCAGACAATAGCGAGCTCAAGAAGCTTATCTTGAGAAAATTCCATGCTAAGTCCTATTCATGTCATCTAGGATATAATAGGACATTGATAGTGGTGAAGAAGTTCTATTATTGGCAAATTTGAATAAGGAAGTGGCGCAGTTCATTGCTAGGTGCTTGGATTGTCAACAAGTAAAAGCATAGTGTAAGCTTCGAGGTGGATTACTACAACTTATTCTGATTCCATAGTGGAAATAGGAGGTTATTTCCATGGATTTCATTACAGGTTTGTCGAGGACATCTAGACAACATGATTCTATCATGGTTGTGGTGGATAGGTTGAAAAAGGTAGCACACTTCATTCTAGTGAAGTCTACTTATTCAGCTAATGATGTAGCACAGGTCTTCATCAGAGATGTAGTGAGGTTGCATGGTGTTCCGAAGAAGATAGTGTTATACATGGATGTCAAGTTCACTTCTAGGTTTTGGAAAGAGTTATTTACAGGTTTGGGTACAGACTTGGTCTTTGGTACAAATTATCATCCACAGACAAAGAGGGTCAATGGGATTTCGGAGGACATGTTGAGAATGTATGTGATGCATCAATAACGAAAGTGGGAAGAGTATCTTCCATTGGCTGAGTTCACCTACAACAATTAGTATTAGGAGTCACTAAGGATGAGTTTGTTCGAGGAGATATATGGGTGGAATTGTAACACTCCCATCAGTTGGAGTGATCCAATGAATAGGGCGTCGATAGGACTAGACACGTTGGTAGAGATGGAACATGAAATGTAAGTTATCAAGAGGAATCTAACGGAATCATAGGACAGACAGGTAGATCAGCACAAGTTATTTAAGATGTTTCATGTTGGGGAACATGTGTACTTGCACATCAAGCCCAATAATAGCTCCTTGAGGATTGGGCCATGTGTGAAGCTGGCACCTCAGTATTGCCAACTTTTCAAGATCCTTGATTGGCCTATCAACATGCACTATCTCCGATAGTGAAAGTCCATGATGTTTTCCATGTTTCATTGCTTAAAAGATATGTGAAAGATCTTAATCATGTTAATAATTGGTTAGTATTGCAGGTGGAACTCGAAGGAGAATTCAAGCTGAAACTTCAGTGCATTTTGCCAAGAAAGATGCTCATACTCCAAAACCGAGCAATCAAGCAGGTTAAAGTGTAGTGGAAGCACTTTGGGCATAATGAAGCTACATGGGAGATAGTTGATCAGATGCAAGCTATGTATACTACCTTGTTTTCGTGATGAGGCAAAGTCATTTTGGTATATGTGCATATTTATGTGTGGTTGCCATTATAACTACCGCAACGAGTTGTGTTATAAAACTCCAATAAGCGATATGGGTGTCATGTTGTCATGTTGGTTTTCCCTTCAATAAGTTGCTCATTGTAAATATTGCAATGAGCTAAGATTATAAAGCTCCACAAGAAGCATGTTTTACTTTTAGCGATATTGTTGGTTTTAGGTGTCATTGAACACCGAGGACAATGTTCCCCTAAATGGGAGGGGTTTGTAACAACCCCAAGTTAAAAATCCATGTAATAAAGTTAATAAAGGCAAAACAATAACCAAGGTCATGGTACACATATTCCAAGCGTAATATTGGGAAAAAACATAGTAGCGAGGATCAATTGTGATTAATTAATGCCTATGGAAATTAGCGAAGACAATGACAAAAGCTTTAGAAAAGCATGAGGCATTGATTGGCATTTTAATTTATGAAAATAATGTAAAAGAGTAGAAAAGGAAGGTGAAAGGCCACAGGTTGCATGTGAGGAGAAAAATGAAGAAAATAGAGGCCTCAATGATAAAAAGGCTTATGAGGATCACTTCACAACCTTTTGTCAATTTTGCTTTGGAGCTCTCTCTTATATTCTCTCTCTCTCTCTCTCGTACTTTTGAACACTTAGAGTTTTCCTTGAGCATTCTTGGAGGGGTGTGGCATACTTGGGATTTGGAGAAAGGAGGCAAAGGAAAAGTAGGAAAGCGCAAGAGGATAGTGGGATAAACAACTATAGAAGGTTTTGCTTGTAGGTACTGAATTGCATGTACGGTTCCTTTCTAGTTTTGGCATGCATGACACATGGATGTGGTTTCTTGGTCATGATCTATCATTGGCATGGAGGATTTCTTGGATTGATAATGATTTTGCATAGCCTTTTCATTTCTTGTATAGCCATGGTGTTGTGGGTTTTATATTTCTTTTCTAGTTGGTGCTCATGTTCCTTTGGATGTGGTTTGAGTTACTAGTTCCTGGAAGCCTTGGCTGGACAAATTCTCTGGAAGCCCTATAACAGCTTGGGTTAAGTCACTAGTACTGGAAGCCCTGGTTGGAAAAACACTTTGGACCCCTTGGTGGGTTGATTTTCTAGTTATGGAAGCCCTAGTTGGACAAATGCTTTGGAGCTCGGAAGCAGGTGTGGGTTGAGTTACAGTCCTCGAAGCCTTGCTTGGAACAAACGCTCTAGAGTCTTGGACAAGTTGGGTAACCGATTTGGTGATGCTTAACAATGTTTGAATGTGAGGTGGAATCACAAGTTGAGGGTTGAGGTGGTTGGCCTCTGGAAGCCATGGTTTGGTGTTCTTGGTTTATTCCATGAGATCCCACATTCATGCTTGGAATATGGCATAAGGGTGATTGGCTAAAAGACATATTTGGTTTTGCCCAACCTATGGTCGGGTGGTATGTAGAAGTCCCTAACTTGGTTGGATTTTCATATGTTAATAATAGATCCTTTTCCTTTTATATTTCATGAGTAAATGTACTTGTCATTATGTGGCTTTAATGGTTGTTTCATCATTGATATATCTCTGGTTATTTGCTAGTTATAATTGTATTTTATGACAATCTTGATTAGCGGATCTCACCATCTTTTGGTTAGTAGATGAAATATGAATGAATGAATGACCTAATAGTTATACATGCAGCTATTAGGAGGAGACATCAATCATCCTTGATGATTCTCAGATAAGTATGAGATCCCTATATTCAGATATGTTGTTATGACCTATATATTACATGCTTATGATATGTTTGACGAAATGCCTATCATGAATGGTAGGGGTCAAGTTAATTCCTTTTTCAAGTGTTTACATTAGTAGAATTATTTCATTGTTATTTATCAATTCTGGAAGTTTCATGAAGTTTTGGACAGAAGCCTGAATCCTAGCCCTAAAAAAGTGGCTTAGAATTTGGGGTCGCTAGCACAGAACTGCCTGAAAAGTCCACAGTCGCATGGATGCCTTGTTGTGGGAGTGACTGGAGGGTATCAATCACATGGAGGGCTTATCAGGGGATCGAATGGGGGTCCAGTTCAGTAAAACATCAAGTTGTCTCAGGGGTTGGGCACCTGGAAGGGTTGGTTGTCTCCTGCAGGTTTTGTAGCTCTTGAGGAAGGTCAGATTGGACTTGTCTTGTTGGTTCCACTTCCTTAACTGTACATGGGGAGTTGAATAATATCATAGTAACTCTTCATCACTTGTTTACCCCGGTCAGTTAGTTATATTGAGTAAATGTGGGATGATGATGTTACACTGATGTGGCATCCTCTTGATTTATGGTTGTCAAAATAGGAAGGTAAACTTCTCACTGGCATAAATTTTGCATACAGACTCTAATTGAGGTGATTCATGCAATTGTTGGAAATTTATTTATGTGTAGAATAAAACTAAGAAGTGCATCGCCTAAGTGGCCAAGTTTTAACCCCCAAAAAATTTCATTTTTTGCCTCAAACTACTTCTATAAGGTTCTCAGACCCTAATTTTCCAAACTGGGTCCTGCTAGTAAAAATGGTCTCATGAGTTGATTCCTCCACTTTTTCCACTTTGAAAGAATCAAGATGGATGACAAAAAATATAGGGATCCAATTCATATCATACCTCCCCATTTTGGGAGGATTTTGGTTCCAAAAAGATTCTAGTAAATGAGGTGAAGAATATTTTCGTCTACCTTCTCTTGGGTGTACCATTTAGCCTTGCTTGGATGTTGTCCTTTCAACCCAATTTGCCAAAGGTCTTGTTACCTATGTCTTGTATTTTTGAAGCTCTTTTGCAAAACTATATCATTTGTCAACTCTACCGAAGCATCTAGAGCCAAATCCTCTATAAAATGTGTGACTTGTTCCTATTCATGATCTAGCATGGAAGGATCATAGAGTTTCAGATTCTCTACATTCACCATTAAGTAATTGCGCATGTATGGGGGTAGGCTAAGTCTATAGGACCTTTTCTCCCTCTTTTTTAAGTATCTAAAGGGGACCATATTATAGACGCTTAATTTTCTTACAAGAACCATGTAGTTGTTCCTTATTCAACGATCACCATAATATATCTCCCACCTTGAAGGACTTGAATGTTTTGTGTTGATAATGCCTATCCTTTTGTTTTTCCTATGACTTTTTTTGATGTCTGATGTAATTGTATATGGATTAGATCGATATTTTCAATATTTTTTTCTACCCTTCAGGCATCCCATGTAAGATACTCCCTCACTCCTTGTTTACCAATTGAAATATCCAAAGGTGAAGGTGGCAAAAATAAAAATAAAAAACAAGTTTCTGATGGGGACTTTCCAGTGGAAATGTGGACTACTTTATTATAAAAGTGTTGTATATACACAAAATTTCATCCCAAGTCTGTAGATGATTCTAATTATAACCCCTAAAAAGTTGCACCAAAGTCTTGTTGACTACTTTTGTCTGCCCATTTGTCTATGGATGGAATGTTGTAGGCCTCTTCAACTTTATATCCATCTTGTCCCACAATGTAGTCCATAATACATTAAGAAATATTATGTCCCTATTTGAAACAATGCTTATTGGTATCACAAAGTGCACCCAGACCTATCCAAAGAACAAGCTCATGGCTTCTTTCCCATTGATGGCATTTTTACAAGGCATCAAAACAAACATCTTGTTGGACCTATCAACCACCACAAATAGTTAATCATGTCCCTTCCTAGTTGTTGGAAAACTCCCACAAAGTCCATAAAAATGTTTTCTAAAGGATGAATTGGTATAGGTAAGGGATGATATAAACCTTTTTTCCTATTAATAGGATTGTTGGTACAACAAAGAATGCATCCTCTTATGAACTTAGCTACATGTTCTTACATCTTGGGCCAATACACATATCTCTGCAAGTTGGCCACTATCTTTCCTACACTAAAGTTCTTTGCCACCTTGGAGGTGTGAGCCTCTCTAATCATTTGTAATAGCTTACTTTTAGGATCAGATAACTTATCTAGCATGTAGTGTAACCCATCCTTGAGGTGGTAATCAATTGTGTTGTCACCATTGTGCACCTACAACTTTTGAAACACCTCCTTGAATCCCTCATACTCTAAATTTGCTTCTCTATATGCATCATGGGTGAATGGCTTCATGTGAACTAGGGGTACCAAATCTATGATTTTTGATGTGGGTGGTCTTGAAAGGATGTTGGCCAACTTGTTTGTATTGCCCTTCTTGTACTTGATCACAAAACTAAAGTGTTGTAAAAACCCCATCCACTTGTAATGCCTAGTTTGTTATAACTTACTCTAGGTTTGTAGATACTAGAGTGGCCAATGAACTATGTGGAGTATTGTCTCCTTCCCCATCACATAGTGTTTCCACTTCTTCACGGCTTACACCAGAGCATAGATCTCCTTGTCGTAGGTATGGTAGTTAAGAAATTCCTCATGAAATACTTCATAACGGTGGCATACAAGCCTTCCTCCATGTATCAAGACCACTCCCATAACATACCCACTCACATGTGTCTCCACTTAGAAGGGTTGTTGCAAGTTCAGTAATGCCAAAATTGATGCTTAACTGATCTTCTATTTTAACTCCTCAAAGGCCCTTTGTTGATCCTTTCCCTGCTAGAAACTCTTGCCACTTGTTGTTATAGCATGAAGTGGTGTTGCTATTGTTGAAAATTAGGCTATTAATTTCCTTAGGTGTCATACTGCCCCAATGAAACTCTTGACTTGATCCAAGTGGATATCGATGGCCACCCCTCTATTCCACTGGCCCACTACACAATTTTTCTATTTTGGCAATTTTCAAGTCCTAAAATTCTGGAGCCGTTTCAGGCCCTAAACAATATTTTTTGGGGAAACTATTAGAAAATGTACTTCTTAGTTAGACCTTGCCAACATGCTATCATGCGTGCCAAACAAATATCATTGCCAAAGTTGCGATCCTAGGAAGTTGACATTCCAACTTACCCCATCAGGGCTTGAAAGACTTTGGTGCTTCATCTCCTAGTGTTAGGTTTTTGGATGTTTAGGGTTTCTTGTATACTTCTTTATGATAAAAAGGTTTATGAGCCTCATTGTAACACAATTTAGGGTGGCACATAGCCATCACATATCTTCTTAGAGATAAGCTACCACCTTTCGAGCTAGTTTGCTCTCATTCTGCATGTATACAGTTTCAACATTTTCCATTTATTAATAAAAGTCAAGTTTTAAAGTATCTCTATGTTTTGGTTATAAATATGTATTTCATTTTGTTCCCTTCATAAATATAGATCATAACCTCAAAAACATTAATAGGCACTCGCCATTTCATGATGGCCCCCATCTCGTTTGGATCCATCTTCAACTCTCCTCCACCTATCACATACCGTAGATACATAAAATACTGTTGTGAAAGATCACATTTCTTGATATTTCCTAGTATATTGTGCTTCTTTAATGTCTCCATCACCTCCGTCAAATGTGAGATGTGCTCCTGCCATGTAGCACTATATACTAGCATATCATCCAAATAGACAATAAAATGATAATGAAATTATAAAATGAGATAACATATCACTCATTAACCTCATAAACATAGTTAGTGCATTGCATATGCCAAATGACATGACTAACCACTCATACAAGCTTGGTTTTGAAGGCGGTCTTCTAAATATCTTCTTCTCTGACTCGAACCTGGTGATATCTAGACTTTAAGTCTAGCTTGGTGAAGCATTTTGCTTGTTTCAATTGATATAGTAGATCATCTATCCTGGGCAAGGGAAACTTGTTCTTTTGTTTAACACCTTGTAATCTATACACATCTTCCAAGTCCCATCCTTCTTTGGCACAATGATGATCAGTGATCCACATGGCGACGTGCTTGGTTGAATGACACCTTGTTCTAGTAGCTACTACACTTGTTCCTTCACCTCAATTGTTTTTATAACAAATTGTTTGTACAAACCAACATTTGGCAATGTGGAGTCTATAAATATTTAGATCTCGTGCTCCACTTCCCTCTTGGGTGGTAGCCTTTCAGAATCCTGGAACACATCCCTTTATGTTTGTAGCAACTCTTGCAATTATTATCTCTATTTCTTAGTACACCCCTCAAAGGATGGCTTTGCTCTTACTGACTCTTCTATAAACTAATTTTCTCTTAAAAACAATAAAACACACTTCTTGCTAGAACTGATTAGTTTCTTAGCTTGGTTGGTACTTACCAACAAATTTTAGACTTACCTTTATGCACATTGATGGTGAAGGCTTCTCCATCTTTGATGAGGAAGTACTGGTTAGATCTATGCATGAAGATTGCATCTCACATGTAAATATAGGGACTTTCAAACACAACTCCACATAACTTAAGGGGAACTACATCTAGTTATACTTCATCAATAAAATCAACAATGCTTGCAAATTAGATTTTACACTATTTGGTTACCTTTATTTCTACATCCTTATTTACCCATCCCAATGGATATGGCCTTGGATAATTATGAACTTCCAATCCCAATTTTTTGACCAACTTTACTATAGTGATATTTTCCTATGATCTTGAGCCAAACAGAGCATCAATCTTGGTCTTCTTGACCTGTATCGTTATATGGAAGAGTCTGGTCTTTTTGTTCTCTTCATGTTTCTAAAGGCTACTTAGATTCACCTCTTTATGCATTGATGTACAAACATATTTCCATCCACATATGAGTTTCTTACAACATGGTTGCTCGAATTAGTGGCCATGAGGTTCTTCTTTGCCTCTTTCTTTTTGTTCTTTAGGTTAAGCTATGGATGCAACTTCCAACACTTATTTTTTGTATGACTATCAATGTTATAGTGGTTGCAATGGTTGTTCAGATATTTTCATTGGTGTGTTGTGGCTATCAAATTTTTATATTTTCCCTATTTCAACCTCTTATTCCCTTCCTTAGAAGTATCCTAATGTTTCTTCTACTTTAACCCACTTGATTACCCTTTCTTCTATTATAGGTTCTCCAGGTATTATTCCTATACACAAGCCTCATTTGCAAATCTAGGCTCGAACATCATCACTTGTTTTCGCAAATGGTTGTGTAAACCCCCCATATACTTGAAGGGTAGATGTGGATTCTTTGGGGAGATACCCAACATTATGGTCATCTTTCTAAACTATGTGGTATACTCTTATACACTCTGCCCCTGCTTCTACTTGAAGTAATGCTACTGGATCCATTAGTCCTCTTCATACCAGATAGGGTAAAATTGTGACTTTATGAGGGTTTTAAAATCCTCCCACTTAGTCACTGAAGATTTCACTTCAACCTCAAGGTCTCCATGTGTATTTTCCACAAGAGCAAACATGACCCTCTAATTTTATCCGACCAAATGAAATCTTATGTTCTTCCTCTATATTATGAACATTAAAATAAACTTCTAATTGTTGCAACCACTGATTTTACATTAGAGAATCGATCTCACCTTAAGACAACTTGATTTCAACCTTCACTTCAATTTTGAATAGCTAATATTAATGGTTCACGACACTCGAATTGGGTCATTCTTTTTTCAGGTTCTTTCTTAGACTCCTTCTTTGTTTCCTCTAATTGAACTTGAAGGTTAAAACCCCCATCTTCTATAAATAGCCCGAGCATATTGGTCAGGGACATATTAAGGAGTCTCACATTATGTTTTATCTTTGCAAATTGTGATTCCAGTTGTGAAAACCTCTCCTCTACGAGATCAAGAGGGTTATTCATAGATTCATCAGCCATGATTAGGGTTTTGTGACTTTCAGCTTAATTGATAGATTCCTTACAACTCACAATATACCTAAATAAAGTTGTTGTGATACTAATATGATCCATAAACCAGCATGGATATTCCACTAGATAATTTGTCAAGACAGAATGACTAAAATATATATTAGAAAGTCTGAAATCTACAATATCAAGGTTTATTTCTCGTTTGAATTATGGATATGTTAATTACTAATTTATTGTGTAGCATGCAAATGATAATTATGCATAAAAACGAATAACGAAATAAGAACTCACAAACCACAATTAACACAAGATACATCATGGAAAACCCTTTTAGGAGAAAAACTAACTAGAAGGTGAACATGTTTTGCTCTCTTTCTCTTAATGAAAAATGGATGTAAGCAGAGAGAAGTGAGGCATGCGGGCCATGGGATGCTACAGTGCACAAATCCTTTATGTTTTCTCTCTCCCAATCCTTCTTGGCTACTTTGTTCATTTATGGAACAAAATTCACTAGAATAGAATGGGTTTCCTCTTCCTCCTAGTGACCTGGCTATAACACAACCTAATTGCCTACTAGTGGTTAAGTTTGACTCCTTAAACTCTCAACTAGAGTTACAATATGGACTCTTTTAAAGTATTTTTCATCATGATCACATAGCTAGCCCCTTTTTCATGAATAATGGGAGTTGACGTGGCATCCTCTCAAATTATGGTGGTTAAAACACGAAGTTCAACTTTTGAGTGGCTTAACTTTTGCATACAGACTTCAATTGAGATGTTTCTTGTGATTTTGGAAGGTTATAAGTGTGTAGAATAGACAGAAAGGTGTGACATTTGAGCATAAAATTTTAAGCCACCTCCCCTTCGATAATTAAAAAAAAATGATGCTTCAATCTACTCCCATAAGGTTTCAAACCCTAATTTTCTAAACTGAGTCTCGTCGATAAAAATAGCCTTGTGAGTTGATTCCTCCACTTTTTCCACTCTGAAAGCATCGAAATAGAGAAAAACAATATAAGGATCCAATTTGAATCATGAAGGCATTCAATTTATGATATGGTTAAGCCTTCCAGGGGTTTGTGACAAGATTGGCCAGTGTCTCCCCTTTTATTCCTGTTGGTGGTTGAAAGACTAAGTAGATATTTGACTCATTTAAGGGAATTAGGAGCCTTCAAAGGAGTATAAATAGCCATAAATATTACTCATTGACTGATGTTCTTAAACGTATGTTATTCGTTGATGATGCATCCATAAGAGATGTAGAAGCCTATGAATAATTCATGATTTTCTTGGGGAAAGTTACAACAATGAAAGTTAGTACTCAAAACGAATTATAACTTGGCGCAAGCTTCTTCCATTTCAGGGGAGCAGGGGAGGGCCGACTGAACCTTAGCTTCCTCACTTGTTTCTCTATCTACCAAGGTTTCTCCTTACAGGTGTGGCTATGGTTGATGTTTCATGGTGGTATTTTCTACGATTTTGGGTTTCCGATGTGTTGGGGCTTCGATGTTTGATGTTTCCGTTTGTGTTGGTTGTTGGCGTTGGATTTCTTCTACTCAAGTTTATGTCGTCATTCGTTTCCTTGGTTCCTGCAGTCTCTAGCTCTCTGATTAACCAGTGGTCACCAACTTTGGTGTTGTCGTTATATGTAATGGCCTTATGACCCTACGTATTATTGCCTTATCCCGGGCTTTGCCTCCACTTCTGGGGTTTCGTAGGGGTTTTTTTTGCCTCATTTTCTCTGCAACCCTATCTTTGGGCTTATTGTATTTGGCTACCTAGGAGGTTGTTACAGACATAAATCGGGTAAAATAAAATAAACATAAATAAATGTAAATACTAAATAATCAAGTAATGATTATGTTAAGTAGTCATTAGTTAAGTGAAAATGCATCTCTAAAAGACATGCCCAAACACGAAATGACACCTGCCTAGGTTTATATATGCGGGTCCTCATTATGACATTCACCGTCACTTGTTACATTATATATATATATATATATATATATGTATTATTATATATATATATATATATATATTATATATCATATAATATATATATATACATGTATATATTATTATTATATATATTAATATTATTTATATTATATTATATATCATAATCTATATATGTATATATAATATTATGTATATTAGATTATATATACATATACATTAATATATAATATATAATATATATATACATATATATATTATTATATTATATATATATTATTATATATTATATATTACAAATGCCTCGTGTATTTTTACATTAAAGTCGACAAGCTATAAGTTTTGTTGCTTTAGTGGTATCAGAGTGATGGTAATGAAAATGAAAATATAATAGATAATGATGAATATGAGAATGATATCGATCAAGATGATGATCTATATGAAGATGATGTGGATGAGGACTCTCTTAAGAAACAGGACGATGAACAATATCATAACAATGAGGAAGAAGACATTGATGACAATGAAGAGGAAGACATGGAAGAAGCAAAAGAAGAAGATATTTTTGAAGATAATTATGACGATGACATATTTGAAAAAGAAAAAGTGGATTATGGGAAGGAGGAAGAGGAAAATGTAGGAAACACAGATTCAACCTCTGCTAAGGGCGCCTCTATTATCCAACTAGAAGAGGTTTTGTCAATTTTTGATAATAAAAATAATATTACCAAGGTGTCTTCAATACCATCTCCTCTTGTTGCTTTCATCGCGGTAGATCAAAACACTAAGGTTGATTTGGATCTTGGTGACTATGAGCACTTTTAATATGTGACATTAAATAGGAATATCATCACTGGGAATATATATCAATCTATCATCGATAATGAATGGGGTGGGGGGGGGGACTACATAGGAAAGACTATACAGGTAATTCCACATATTACAGATGCCATTCGAGATTGGATTATAGTTGTAGTAGGAATTCTTGTTGATGGGAAAGAAGGTACAACAAATGTCTACGTCAATGAATTGGATGGAACAGTTGGGGATATTAAATCAATGCCATTCATTGAGTCTTTGTGTCAACTGTCATATTTAGTTGGGCCAGAAAACTCTTGTCGGGTCCATGTAAGCCTTGTACATGTTATAGGTGTTGTTGGAGAGGAGAAAACCAAACCAACACACCTTAGTGTCCGTGAAGTAAGAGCATTGGGGTTGACACCTCATTGGCTAGTTTTTCGAAGTTCTCAACCCTTACTAGAGAATACCAAGGAGAAGTTATCTCAGTTTTTCATTCTTAATATTTATGATGTATCAAACATTTGGCATGTACCTTTATTGCTAAGGTATCAAAAGGCACATGAGGCAATAATGAAACAATTGAATATATTATGTTTTTCTAAAACCCCAAATTTAGAGGAGTGGATTGTGAGAGTAGTGTTCTATTATAACCTTATAACTCCTATAAAAACTGCAATGGTGTTGGGGAATAGTCTCAAACTTTTAGGGCTGGATTTGTTGCATGATTCTGCAAAACATTTGGAAAGCCTCGAACAAACTCCTTGGTTAGTCGATATTGCGAACAAACTTGAGCACGTGATTGAAGTCATGGACCAAGAGACTATAGATGCAAAAACAAAAGTTTTGATCATTTTGAATTTCGATATGGTGGTGCCCACAACGATCACGTTTGTCAGATCCGTAGTTGAACGCATTGATCCAATAGAAGGGGTTCAATTCGAAAAACTCCAGAGTCTTACAGAATTTCTGGTGGAATTGACACTTTTAGAATATAATTTTCTTCGCTACTACCCTTCATTGATTTTCGCGTCAATAGTCTACTATGTTGTGTTGATCCTTAATCCAAACGAAACACACATATGGAAACCAAACCTGAGACAATTGACCGATTATTCGTTGCACAACATGAAGGAGTGTGTGAAGGATGTCTATGACCTGCGTTGTAATAGGGAGCTTTGTACGCAGTATGATTGTGTTGAGAAAATATACTCTCGATGAAATTTGATGGTTAGGTCCAAGTTGAATCTAGTCGCTCTGCCTCCCAATTTTGCAATCCTCGACGAAAACCGAGAGAATAAAGACCTGCATTACGATTCATCGTTGCCACCAACAACTTGTTTATTGAACGAGTGTCTTCCCTATTGCTTCAGTGGTTCAGGAAGGAATTCAGGTGTCTAGCACACACAACTTCATAGTTGCTCATTGAAAAGGGCATGACGGTCTCATATTCCTAACGATGATAACTCAAGGAGAGTTATTGACATAAATATTTTTTAATAAACTATAAGTGCCTTATAAAACAAAATCATTAAAGTTACTCTATATAGTTACAAAGTTACTTTATGATATTTTTATAAAGTTACTATATATTTTTAATTATTAAAAAAAAATATAAGTTATTAAAAAAAACCTAGTTCCAAAATAATATCATTAGAGAATTATTCAAGGTTATCAAAAATGACGCGAGCCAAGTGAAGACAATTACTCAAGGTTAAAGTGAAAGAAATTAGCAACAATAAGCTTTCAGAACAAAGCTTCTAAAAGAAGGGGCATCATTACGAACATAAATTGGATAAAATAAAATAAACATAAATAAATGTAAATACTAAATAATCAAGTAATGATTATGTTAGTAGTCATTAATTAAGTGAAAAGGCATGTATAAAAGACATGCCCAATCATGAAAGGACACATGCCTAGGTATATATGCAGGTCTTCATTGTGACATTCACCATCACTTGTACATTTTATATATATTATAAAGTATTATTGCAACTAGCTCTTATGTATTTTTACATTAAAGTCAACAAGCTACAAGTTTTGTTGCTTCAGAGACTCGTGCCTAGGTTTCTTGGTTTTTGGTAGGTGGTTTTTCCCATGGCTACATGTATGTGCCTTTATGTCTCAGGTTGTATGCAGGTTTTATTTCCTTTCTTGGGGTGTTACATATCAATTTGTCACACTTATACAAATAATGCCAAATTTGGATATTTCGATATTTGATGAACTATTGTCATACAACCCCTTGAAATATGGAAGAAATATATCTCTATGCTGTATAAGAATCCTGAATTATATACCTGAAAGACCATAATTTTGGAGGACATCGCGAGTATTCAATTTACAACTTGCAATGACGCCTACTGCACAATAAACACATAGTGATGTCACCATAGTTAAGCCCACAATGATCTTCTTACATAGGTAAAAAATAAAAAGTAAATGAAGCTTCCTCTTATAGAAGCCTCGTGGATGGTATCTGTTAGTGTCGGTCTTGAGCCCTCCATCGGTGATCAAAAGCTCTTTGCATATGCATAGGTAGGTGTCTCATCAGTATCAGTTTTGCATCCCGTTAGGCATGCCATAACACTGATGTAGGAGCTGGTCTTTGTTCCCTTCTTGGCTTTGCTGGATCAGGTCATATCATTTGAATGAGCTTGTGTTACACTTGTTT